>SKCR01033528.1:0-241553 GCA_019454045.1 Zanthoxylum bungeanum | reverse complement strand
AAAGTGGTATTTGACATAGGCATGCATACAACTAATTATATATGTTGTTTATAATGTGTTATTAATCAATTTAGACATGTATTATATAATTAAATTTTCACTATCATGCAATCAATATATCATAAATATAGTAACTTCGAAAAACATGAAAAATTTGTTGAAGAAGATGGAAATTTTAGACCAAAGAGAAATAATTATGTCCTTAAGAATTTATTAGCCCCGCTTTAGTGCTCTACGGATTCCCTGTGGCTATGTTCTCCCAAGAATACTCGGTTGCTTCTTGTAGAAGGGATACTCCTTTCTCCAAGAACTTGAACATGGACAAAAATGGTGGAAACTCTCTTGATTATGAAAAAAACTTTAGACTTCCTAATATGCCTAAAACTTGTAGGAGAATTTATAAAGAAAATTCAGTGAAGAAGAAATGAGAATCCAAGACTTATTTATAGACATGGAAAGTTGTCATGAAGAGCTGTCCTTAGGCTTAGTGATGTAATCTTTAAATGGGTTATAACTCTTCAATATACTCTGGGTTATAACTCTTCAATATACTCTTCCAACTGAGAGGTTATATCATTTCCATCTAAAGGATATATCCATTCATTTGGTATCTTTCCTAAAGATCACATGTTAGGGACATATCTTATCCCAATACATCCTATAAATAAACCTTATATTTAGGAAATTTCTTACAATCCCCCATAATTTTCTAAATATCAATGCAGACACTTAAGAGAGTTTTCGTGAAATAAAAATGTATCAGAATATGTATCTTTCTTCTTGAACTTTTCCTAATGAATGACAATCGGATTTACTTGGTGAATCGGTGACACATAGTCTTGAACTGTTCCACTGTTGGTGTAAACCAAGACAATAGCCATCACACAACTTCACTTCGACCATTTCTCGTTCTACAATTGTGTTCAATTCGGCCATAACCATCAGTCCTACCTTCATCAAGTATTTTAGGGAATCCAGCCTTTAAAATTTCAATGGAAGCGGCCCCACTTCTTACTTGAAATATGTGATCTACTATGGAATATAATCTATCTTTATCCCATTAGGACTCTTCTCCTAATATATTGATCATTAAAAGTTTTAGCTTATCCTAACCTTGAAAGACAGCACTATGCATCATTATAGGAATGTGTTAGAGTATATAACTCTATAGTGATTATTTTGAATTGCACAAAGTTTCAGTTGTCTTTTTTGAACCTAGATATCAGGATCTCCAGTCAGCTAGGTTGGGTTTCCACTATGACAATTATTAATTTAATTATATGCTTCAAGTCCATTCCCCTCGATGACTTCTCAACTTACTCTCTTGATAAACCTTTACTAAGTCGATCCACTAGGTTTTCACTCGCCTTAATATAATCTATTAAAATTATGCCGCTTGAGAGTAGTTGTCTTATAGTATTGTGTCTTCGATGTATTTTTCGAGGCTTACCATTATACATTATATTTTGGACTCTCTCAATAGTCGATTGACTATCATAATGTATGCTTATAGTTGGCACTGATTTTGGAAAATTTGGAATATCCTTTAAGAAATTTCGAAGATATTCCGCTTCTTCCGCTGTTTTTTCTAATGCTATGAACTCATATTTCATAGTACACCGGACAATAAACATTTTCCTCGAGGATTTTTATGATACGACTGCACCACCAAGTGTGAAAATAAATTCACTTATGGATTTAGAATCCAATATATCAGATATCCAATTAGCATCACTATATCCCTCTAGAACAGCAGATATCTTGTATAATACATACCATATTTTGAAGTTTCTCTCAAATACCTCAAAACTCTTACTATGGATTTCCAGTGGTTATGTCTTGGATTACTCGTATATCTATTAAGCATATTTACATCTTGGGCAATATCTGATAGTGTGTGATATCTCCAGTTAGCTAGGTTGGGTTTCCACATTGATAATTCTTAATTTATAAGCTTCAAACCCATTCAACTCGATGACTTATCAACTTGTTCTCTTGGTAAACCTTTAGTAACTGGATCCGCTAGGTTTTCATTCGACTTAACATAATCTATTTAAATTATGCTGCTTGAGAGCAGTTGCCTTATGGTATTATATCTTCAACGTATGTATCGAGACTTACCATTATATATTATATTTTGGGCTCTCTCAATAGCCGATTAACTATCACAATGTATGCTTTTAGCTGGAATTGGTTTTGGCCAATTTGGAATATCCTCTAAGAAATTTCGAAGTGATTCTGTTTCTTCTGCTGCATTTTCTAATGCTATGAACTCAGTTTCCATTGTAGACCGGACCATACATGTTTGTCTCGAGGATTTTCATGACACGACTGCACCATCACTCGTGGATTTGAAATTCACTATATCAGAAATCTAGTTAGCATCGCTATATCCATCTAGAACATTATGATATCTTGTATAATACAGATCATATTTTGAAGTTTCTCTCTCGTATACCTTAAAACTTTTACTATGGCTTTCCAGTGGTTGTGTCATGGATTACTCGTATATCTATTAAGCATGTTTACAGCTTGAGAGATATTTGGTCGTGTGTGATATCTTCAGTCAGCTAGGTTAGGTTTCCACATTGATAATTCTTAATTTATAGGCTTCAAGCCCATTCAACTCGATGACTTATCAACTTTCTCTCTTGGTAAACCTTTAGTAAATGGATTCGCTAGGTTTTCATTCGACTTAACATAATCTATTTAGATTATGCTGCTTGAGAGAATTTGCCTTATGATATTGTGTCTTCGACGTATGTGTTGAGATTTACCATTATATATTATATTTTGGGCTCTTTCAATAGCCGATTAACTATCACAATGTATGCTTTTAGCTGGCACTGGTTTTGGCCAATTTGGAATATCCTCTAAGAAATTTCGAAGCCATTCCGTTTCTTCTGTTGTATTTTCTAATGCTATGAACTTAGTTTCCATTGTAGACCGAACAATACATGTTTGTCTCGAGGATTTTCATGACACGGCTGCACCACCACTCGTGGATTTGAAATCCATTGTATCAGATATCTAGTTAGCATAACTATATCCCTCTAGAACAGTAGAATATCTTGTATAATACATACCATATTTTGAAGTTTCTCTCTGATACCTCAAAACTCTTACTATGACTTTACAGTGGTTATGTCATGGATTACTCGTATATCTACTAAACTTGTTTACAACTTGAGAGATATATGGTCATGTGTGATTTGTGAGATACATCATACTTCCGATGTTTCTCGAATACTCTAATTGTGATACGCTCGAACAATATTCTTTGACAAGTGTAGATCTAGGTCCACATGAGTTCTAGCTATATTTAGATCTCATTTGTTATATTTCTCAAGTATTTTTTCAACACAATGAGCCTCAGATATTATGTATCCCTCTGATATTTTTGAAATCTTAATTCCTAAGATCACATCAGCTACTTCTAAATCTTTTATATCAAATTTACGGGTCAATACTTTCTCGATAGACTGAGTCATATCATGATTACTATCAAATATTAACATATCATTTAAGTAGAGACACACAATGATCTTTCATTTTTGAGTTGATTTAGTGTATACGCACTTATCACACTCATTTATTTTGAACCAACTTGACAACAATTCTTTGTCAAATTTTTCATGTCATTATGCAGGTGTTTGTTTTAATCTGTATAAGGATTTTACAAGTTTGAACACCTTGTGTTCTTGTCCAGGAACATTAAAACTTTATGATTATTCCATGTAAATCTCTTCATCCAATTCATTATATAAGAATGCCGTCTTTACATCCATTTGATGTATTTTAAGACCAAATATAACTGTTATGGCTAAAAATATTCTTATTCAATTGCTATGGGTCACTGGTGAATAAGTATCAAAGTAGTCAATGCTTTTTTTGTCTATATCATTTTTATGACAAGTCTTGTCTTGTACTTATCTATTTATTCATCTGGCTTCATCTTCCATTTGAAAATCCAATTGTAGCCTATTGGCTTACAACCTGGAGGAAGATCAACCAACTCCAAAGTATGATTTTGAAAGATAGAATCAATCTCACTATTGATAGCCTCTTTCCACAAAGGTGCCTCCAAAGAAGACATCACGTAATTATAACTTTGAGGCTCTTTTTCAAACAGATATATCAAAAAATCAGGTCAAAATGACTTAGACGTTCTTGTTTTTTGCTACCTCTAGGTTCATTTTCCTTAACTTGATCACTATTCTAGCAGTATCAGTCTTTTGAGAGACTTCTTTTTTTTGTTTTTCTTTACAAAAAAATGTCTCTTCAAAGAATGTCACTTTCTCTAACTCAATTATCATATTTGGGTCAGGAATTTCATATTTATGTAACAAGAATCGATACGCACTACTATTGTAAGCATATCCAATGAATATACAGTCAATAATTTTTTGTCATATTCTCACATTCTTAGGTTTAGGAATCATCACTTTGACGAGAAACCCCCACACTTTCAGATATTTACAGGAAAATGCGTGGTATTTTCACAATTCATATGGTGGATTGTCTAATCTTTTATGAGGTAACTTATTCAGAACGCAGGTGGCGGAAAACAAGGCTTCCCCCAATAAGTTCTGGGGTAAAACAGAGCTTGTCAATATGGCATTCATCATTTCCTTCAACATTCGATTTTTGCGTTCCGCAATCCCATTTTTTTGAGGCGAATAAGAAGCAGTAGTTTCATGAATAATTTCATGATTGGAACAATATTCACCAAATGGTGACACATATTCACCTCCCTTATCATTCCCGATTCTTTTGATTTTCTTGTCAAGTTGATTTTCAACTTCGTTCTTATAGTGTATAAAGCTCTCAATAGCTTCATATTTTCTCCTCAACAAATATATATAACAGAATCTTGTGCTATCATCAATAAAAGTGACAAAGTATTTTTTACTACCTCTTGTTCCCACAATATTCATATCTCATATATCGGTGTGTATAAGTTCAAGTGTTCAAAACTTCGTTCTATGGAATGAAATGATGCTCTATTCATTTTTGCTTCAACACATACTTCACATTTATGTTGGTTATCAATTGTAAATTTAGGTAAAAGGTCCATGTCAATTAATTTACGGATTGTATTATAATTAAAATGCTTCAACCTCTCATGCCATACATTTTGTGACTCAATAATATAAGTAGAAGATGTAGCTTTATTATTATTAGCACTGTTTCGATTGACAATCATTACATTGAACTTGAAAATGCTCTCAGTAAGGTATCATTTTCCTACATAAACATCATTTTTAGTCAGTATAAACTTGTTAGAAATAAATACAAGCTTAAAATCATTCTTGATAAGGAGTGAACCCGAAACCAAGTTCTTTCAAATATCAGGAACATGCAAAACATTCTTCAATGTAAGCTCTTTCCCGAATGTCAGATGATCACCACTCTAGAGGTATACGAGTTTTCTATTGTCAGATGATCGCCACCATTAACCTTCTGATATGAGGAAAATATTTTACTGTCAGCACAAATATGACGATGAGCCTTTATATCTACCCACCATTCTCTCGTATTCCAACCAAATTGGCTTCAGTTACAACTGTTGAAAGATTTAACTTTGAGATCTCATCAGTTAGCAGCTATAAGTTCAAAGGGTTCAGAACTTCGTTCTATGGAATGAAATGATGCTCTATTCATTTTTGCTTCAACACATACTTCACATTTATGTTGGTTATCAATTGTAAATTTAGGTAAAAGGTCCATGTTAATTAATTTACAGATTATAATATAATTAAAATGCTTCAACCTCTCATACCATACGTTTTATGACTCAATAATATAAATAGAAGATGTAACCTTATTATTATTAGCATTGTGTCAATTGAAAATCATTACATTGAACTTAAAAAGGCCATCAGTGAGGTATCATTTTCCCATATAAACATCATTTTTGGTCAGTACAAACTTTTTAGAATAAATACAAGCTTAAAATCATTCTTGCTAAGGAGTGAAACCGAAACCAAGTTATTCCGAATATCAGAAACATGAAAAATATTCTTCAATGTAAGCTTTTTCCCGAATGTCATCTTCAGAATCACTGTGTCTTGTCCAACCACTCTAGAGGTATATGAGTTTTCCATTGTCAGATGATCGCCACCATCGACTTTCTGATAGGAGGAAAATATTTTACTGTCAGCACAAATATGACGAGTAGCCTCTATGTCTACTCATCATTCTCTCAGATTCCAAACAAGTTATCTTCAGTTATAATTGTTGAAAGATTTAACTCTGAGATCTCATCAATTAGCAGCTATAAGTTCAAAGGGTTCAAAACTTCGTTCTATGGAATAAAATGATACTTTATTCAATTTTGCTTCAATACATGCTTCACATTTATGTTTGTTATCAATTATAAATTTAGGTATAAGATCTATGTTAATTAATTTACGGATTGTATCATAAGTAACATGTCCCAATCTACTATGACATATATTTTATTACTCAATAATATAAGCAAAAGAAGTAGCTTTATTATTATTAGCATTGTGTCGATTGATGGTCATTACATTGAACTTGAAAATACCTTCAGTGAGATATCATTTTCCTACATAGATATCGGTTTTGGACATAACAAACTTGTCAGAAATAAATATAAGCTTAAAGTCATTCTTGCTAAGGAGTAAGTCTGAAACCAAGTTCTTCCGAATATCAGGAACACGTAAAATATTCTTCAATGTAAGCTCTTTCCTGGATGTCATCTTCAGAACCATTATGTCTTGTCCAACCACTCTAGAGGTAGACGAGTTTCCCATTGTCAGATGATCACCACCATCGACCTTCTGATATGAGGAAAATATTTTACTATTAACATATCGGATTCCCAACCAAGTTGGCTTCAGTTACAACTGCTGAAAGGTTCAACACTGAAATCTCATCAGTTAGCAGCTCATCCTCAGTGACATGAGCCTCATTTTTCTTTTTCTTGCCCTTGTCTTGAGACTTCTTATTTCTGCAGTCCTTTTTCATGTGACCGTTTTCCCCACAGATTTTGCACTTCCCCTTGAACTTTTTGTTTACTTGGGAAGAATCAGCTCCACTGTTATTTCTCTTTCTGCTACCCTTTCCATCATCGGCGATGTTGGCTATAAACTCCATAGTCTTGTAGCTGGTCTTCTCAGACTTCTTGTTGTCTTCTTCGATCCTCAATCAAACTCCAAGGTCTTCAAGACTCATCTACTTCTTTTTGTGTTTTAGATAGCTCCTGATGTTCTTCCATGATGGAGGCAACTTCTCATTAATTGTGGCAACTTGAAACATCTCGCGGAGTTTCATTCCCTCATCCAATATTTCGTGAATGATCAATTATAGTTCACCTAATTGAGACATTACCGTCCTTGAATCTACCATCTTATAGTCCAGAAACCTACCAATGATAAATTTCTTTTGTCTGACATCATCTGTTTTGTACTTCTCCTCAAGAAATTCCCATAGAATTTTCGCAGAAGTCATGCCTTGGTACATATTGCATAGGATATTGTCAAGTCCTCCCAAATTGTAGTTTTTGCATAAGAATTCGGCTTGCGACCATGTCTCAACTTGCAGTTGCTTGGCTGTTTCCGTTTCTCCCTCCACAGGACCCGGATGTTGTTTTCCAGATAGAGAAACATTTTACTCTGCCACTGTTTGAAATTTTCTCCACCGAACTTATCTGGTTTCTCTCAATAAGTGACCGGTACTGTGATATTTCCACTAGTCATGTATAACTGGAAATAAAAAGGTAATCAATAAGTCTATAAAATACAAATCACACAACGATCAACTGTATGATCTTGTTTATGTGTTACACTAAGAGACCACTTGTTGTTATCTTGGGCAAAAATATCAAATAACACAAGTCCTTAAATTTATAACTAAGGTTTATGATATGTGAAAAAAAGAAAATTCTTATAGGACAATGGGGGTATGGCGTAACCACTTAAATCTCTGCCTACTTAGGCTCTTATTACATTGTTGACCCTTAATCACTTTCTCAATAGAATATCTTAGTCATTCAATCTTATTGTTACACTTCAATTCACAAGTACAATAATGTTCTAATATGTGTGTGTGAGTGTGTGTGTGTGTATTCAATCAAGCTTGGATGGATTTAATTATGTATAACTACACTTTTAACTCTCAACCAAGTATGCAGCAAACAATCACCAAATAATTTTCAACTTTATCATTCTATAGACTAGGTGTATGCTTGTGATAATTGAATACCCTAGTATTAACTTAAACATACACTAAAAGTTTACAAAAATTTTTACTAAGCTAATATTCTAATTTCCTAAATTCCATAGCTAAAACAAGTATATCATATGATAATTATCAAGATAATATATGAAATTAATAAATTAGTCTATGTCTATATTATTATTACAAATTTGGAAAAATTTCAGGTATGTCTTGCCTTAGTGTCACGTTCGTTCAGTCGTTCGAACGAAACTTTCCAAAGAATTCATGTTCGTGTAGCATTTGATAACGCGTTTAAATGAATTTTTCCAAAGGACTTGTGTTCGAGTAGCATTTGAATACGCGTTCGAATGAACCTTTCCAGTGGACTGGCGTTCAAGTGACGTTTGAAGACTCGTTCAAACAAAACTGCGAATTATATGATTTTTCCTTATGCGTTCGTCGGGGCGTTCGAATGCCCCTACATAATTTTCATGAACAGAACACATTTTTTCAGGAAGAAGACCATTAAAACATGTAAAATTTAGAGTTAACAATACATATAAAATAATAAGTTCTTAAGATTATTGTTTGTAATGTGTTATTAATCAATTAGATATTTTCTGAAGATTGTTGTTTGTAATGTGCTATTAATCAATTTAGACATGCATTATATAATCAAATTTTCACTATCATGCAATCAATATACCATAAGCATAGTAACTTAGAAAAACCTGAAAAATTCGTTGAAGAAGATGGAAACTTTAGACTATGCGAGATGTCTCTATCCTTAAGAACTTAATAGTCCCGTCTCGATGCTCTACGGATTCCATGTGGCTAACATTCTCCCAAGAATACTTGGTTGCTTCTTATAAAATAGGCATTTATTTCTCCAAGAACTTCAATAAGGACAAAAATGATGAAAAACTCTCTTAAATATGAAAAAACTTTAGACTTCCTAATATGCCTAAAATTTATAGGAGAATTTTATAAAGGAAATTCTTTGAATGAGAAATGAGAATCCAATACTTATTTATAGACATGAAAATTGTCATGAAGAGATACTCTTAGGCTTAATGATGCGATCTTTAAATAGGTCATAACTCTTCAATATACCTTTTCAACTCAAAGGTTATATCATTTCCCTCTAAATTATATATTCATTCATTTAGTGTATTTCATAAAGATCATATATTAGAGACATGTCTTATCACAAAACACCCTATAAATAAATCTTATATTTCGGAAATTTCCTACAATATATACACCATATCATTACCAAATTCTTTACGAACAATAACATTTCTTTTTTATCTAGCACTATTTACAATTAAATACTATATTGATTAGTCAAGCAACCGAATTATTTATTATAATTTTATCTCAAGAACTTCAAAATTTACTCACCAAGCAAATCCCAAAACTCTCTCTCTAAATAATTGTTTTTCCTCCTTGTTTGGGACATAACTACGTGAGTGAATACAACTTTGCTCATTTCACATGCCTCATTTCCTCACTCACAAGACATGACACGCGGTGTCTTGTCTTAGTCTAGTCCATTATTTTATAGAGGAATCAATCTTATATTGAGTTTGTAAATTTAAAAATTGGAGATTGAAATTTCATAAATTTTGTCAAGCATGTCACGTGTTACTAGAATCTTGTAGTACTTGCTATTTCTTGTTGATTAATAATTTTTTTATACAACAAAAATATAGATACTTGTGGAATTTAATTGAGGGTCATAAGTTTCTATTTCGGATTGATGGATAATTCTATAGAGATATTGACACTAGCAGAGCTAGCTGAGGCATGTGCCAAACTAAGAAAAAATATGAGCTATTTTTTATTTGGGTTATTTACGTTTTACTACTAAAATTATGATAAAATAATAATTGGGTACAATGAATATTAACATATTACACTTTACTACTAAACTTATATAAAATTTAACATTTTACTACTTTTCCATCTAAACAGTTAGTTGACCGTCAATTGACATTTAAAAAGACTATTTTATCCTCAAAATAAAATAAAAGTGAAAATTATAATTATACCCTTTAAAAAAACATATCTAAATCTTATATATAACATTAAAAAAGATGCAATCAACAATCACATTTATAAAAATATTTCAGTCTCTAAACTGTTCATATAACCCAACAAAATAAAGAATTTAATTTACCAAAATAATTTAATAATTAACATTATCATATTAACCAAAATATTTTAAATGGATTACAATTTATAAAAATTTATGGGTTAAGACTTTTTTATCCTTGCGATGTCAACATGATGTCATGGTCAACTAATGATATAGATGGAAAAGTAGTAAAATATTAAATTTTATATAAGTTTAGTAGTAAAGTGTAATATATTAATATTCATTGTACCTATTTGGTATTTTATCATAACTTTAGTAGTAAAACGTAAATAATCCTTATTTTATTTTGAGGAGAAAACAGTCTTTTTAAAGTTCAACTGACGTTCAACTAACGGTTTGGATGGAAAAGTAGTAAAATGTTAAATTTTATATAAGTTTAGTAGTAAAGTGTAATATATTAATATATTCATAATACCCAATTGTTATTTTATCATAACTTTAATAGTAAAATGTAAATAACCCTTTTTATTTTTATCACTTGGAAGTCATGCGAGATGAAAATCTCATGAATATTCTTGTATTAGAAAAAGACCAAAAAATAGGCGTTGTTCTTGCCGAATTTGTAGCGGACTAATAAAATAAAAATTCTTTTTATTTCGTAAAACAATGAACAAAGTTATTGAATTAAGTCATGAACATGCAGCACAAAAGGGTCCAAATTCACAAATTTTACGAGCGAAAGCCTTTATTTTCATCATTGTTATGCTTGAAATGAATTTCAAATCTGCTTATTAGAATAAATAAAGTTTCTTGAAATTCTTGAACCGTGAAATTTCATGATTTTTAAAATTGAATTTTGATTAAATTAATAATGAGCTTTACTTTAATTTTATCTTCTTTTTTTTTCCACTGTCAGAAGAATAACTTAGATGCATTTCCACTGTAGTTAGAATTTTATGTTTTGGAATAAAAGTTTCTCTCTTTTCTTTCCAATGCCAAATTTCTTCTTTCGTCTCTTATGTTTTTATTTTGAGAAAGTAATTTTAAATAAAATGTGAATCAACTTTGATTTTTTTTTCCTTTCCTATTGCATTATTATCTTATTAATATAAATTATTTTGTAACGTTTGTGTACAATTAATTATCTGAATATCGAATGTATTTTTCTTTATAGTTCCATTGTTTGATAATGATTTTGAAGAAATTTCTATCTTTTTTAGGTAATTTGTCAAAGCAAAATTTCCTTAATTATCATTGTATACATATACAATGGTTCTTGTTCGTTTTATTGTAGTATATTTAGGGTTCATTTGGTATATGTTTTTGAATAGAGTTTCTTCAAGTATAATTTTTAATAGTAGAATTTTTAGAAGTATAATGATCGCGATATTATATATTTAGCACGCAACACACGTATCGCTCAAGTAATATAGTGACTGAAAGTCGGATGCCGAACTCACATGAACTTCATATTTATCTTATTAATATCAAGATTAACCTACTTAACTTAAACTAAACTATTGAGAAGAATTGATTTATTAATATAAAATTAAATGAAAATAAATAATGAGCAAACAATAATTTTGGAGATAAATTTTATGCGCGAGAAGAACTTAGGGTTGTTACTCCACCTAAGCACGCAAACAATGAGTCCAAACATTTTCCATTCAGTTGGGTTGTTGTTACTAATTATTAATCTAGCTATAACGCTAAATTATTCACAAGCCTCTTTCGATGGTCATGTGAATATATTTAAAATAACTCAATTAACTATATGTTTGTGTTAATTAAATTAAATTGAATTCCTTTAGGCCGGGTTCTAATATTGGCTATGTATGTCCTTTAGGTATATTTCTATCTTGCAGAGAAATCTATTCAACAAATAAAATCACATGCTATTATTCTCCCGACTAACCCAAATTCTCTCTATTGAGTTCCTAAGGATTTACCAAGATAATTTTATTGTTGGCCAAATAAATAAAATATGCGCTCAAAGCACAGAAAATAATAAATAACAAACTCAAAGGAATAAAAATGTGCAATTCAATTAATTAAACATACTCAAGATCCATTACAACCCTAAATTTAATGAATTAGCTACTCATAATATTCAATAAAAATAAACTAATCATTAATACAAGCCAATAACTTATAAAAGATAACGTTAGAGATAAAATGGAAGAAAGAAACTCTCGTTTACAATCTTCAAACTTCATCGCCTGTTGAAGCACTCGTTCTTGCCTCGTTTTATGTGTTCTTCTATGCTCTAGGACTCCAAAATTATATCATGAGACTTGATTTAGGTTTGGGATGAAATTGTATTTATATAAGAGGTCCAAAGGTATTTCCTACTCAAAAATCAGATACAAGATAAATTAGGATCGAAATTGCCATGTCGCGACATGCGTTTGTGCGTCGCGACTTTCTTCACCAACTTTGGCACATCTGACGCCCATGCATGGGCGTCGCGATGCGCCCAAATTGATCAAAGTTAAATTTTCAATTTGCGTTTTTCATTCTGAAATACACCTCGATTTGCTCCGTATCTTTTCATTTTCATCCCTAGTTAATTCCGTTGAGTCGTGATATTATTTAGACCTGAAAAATGCACCCAAAACATATCATTTCGATCATAAAGCTCGATATACACTATAAAATATTAAGATAAAGTGGCGGGAAATATGTGTATTTTTAACCGCTCATCATATATTTTTTATTAAGAAAATAAAAATAAATTAAGTGTTTGGTTGTGAATGAAATCTTTTATTAAAAATTATAAAATTACTTTATTAGATAAGTTTTTTTAAGTTATGTTATGAAAGAAATGAAATAATATTACTAAATTAAATAAGGGTATTACAAACAATTTAATCCTTTAAAAAGGCTTTTCAAGTTCTATTTCCAGAAAGCCAATGGGCTTTTGCTAGTAGAGGAAAAATAATTTTTGTAATTATCAAAAGCTTTACTTAAAATACAACCGAGCACCACCACATTTTGAAAAGAACTTTTACCACATTTTGAAAAGAACTTTTAGGATTAAAATTTTTTTTTATCTCTATTAGAAATCATATCAAACAGGCACTTAAAGTTATTTCACTTTTTAAGCTTGAGAAATTTTTATCTTTCTTAGGTGATTTGTCAAGTAAAGTTTCCTTAACTATCATTATTATTTGATAATTTTTTAATATTTTAATATTTTAATACGCGTGAAAGATATTATTAAATTGTTATGATTGTTGCCTTCTTGGTTACCTTTTTTTTTAATTTCTTTTATTTGATTTTATTTCTTTCACTCTCTTTTTATTGGCATATTAAATTGTAGCCAACAACCAACAAGTTTTTAAAATCAGGATTTTGTGTCCTTGTTTAAGGGTATCTGATCTGTTGTTTCCAGATCTCTTTGATTTGATTTTGTTTTCTAAATTATTGAAAAATGGTTTTTGACAGTTGTTTCTCTATCTAGCTCTTATATGATGCATATTATCAAATTGATATAGATAGTTGCATTATTTCATTATAAAAAAGAAAAGAATTTAAATGCCCTTATCGTTTCCAAAGAAATTAGTTTTTGTTTAGCGTATTATTATTGACTATGTCCAAAGAAAATAAGAACAGGACCAGTTGGCCGATAGAATTATATCCCCAAAGATTGTAAGGAACAAAGCTTGTACGTTAATGAAATTAGGCTCGAAAACTAACAATTATATTAATTCTTTATTCACTTATCCCACCGTAAGAAATCGAACGCAAAATCTATTATATGAAATAAGAGGGTCTTGATGAAATGAACTATTACTTGTGTTGTATCCATCAAAACTAAAATTAATATTTATGATTCTATTTAGAAAAGTTCATAAAAAAATAATAGTAAAAATTTGGGGATCATCTATGGTCCTAGGCAAGTTCTCATTTCTTTAAAGCCACAAATAAACGTTGCCGACAAAATATGCCCAATGTTCTTTTTTCCTCCTAGATTATTTTCACTTTCAATAGCTTAATCAACTTCTTGTACTGGAGGAGTAATTGTTGTGATTTTTACGATATATATAAAGAATTAAGAAAATGTAACAAAAGCTGTTGATGCTTCTTAATTGAGCCAAAAAAAGGCGCATCACGGAATAACGTAAATAAATTAAAATTTATATAGAGTTATATATATATATATATATATTATGAATGATAATTATTGGATATAAAATTTTAATATAACTGAATTTTAACAGTGTATTACTATTAAAGAATGTGTGCCAAGAGGTAATAAAAAAATTTAACTCAACTTAATATTGGATCCAAATTCATACAAAATACTAGTTGAAATGTCTTTATTAGTCTGTATTATATATATATATATATATATATATATAATATATATATATATATATATATATATATATTATATATATATATATATATATATACTAGATATTGTCTATGCCTCTGGCACGATGTTACAGAATTTACAGAGAAATTAAGATTATATTATTTAATTTGTTTGTTAATTTTCAGAGATATTCTATCATGAAATGATTTTATTTTTTAATTAAATGATTTTATTCTTTAATTTATTTGGTAGTTTTCATTTTCCATTTTTATAGAGATTCTATAATGGAATGATTCTTTATCAGCCATTAGATTATAATGAAATGATCTGAGCCGCCAATTAAGCCACATAAAGATAGCCTTTGGATACATTATCTCTCTTAATCCTAACCATTGATTGTCTTCTCTTTCCTCCCACACCATTGTGCTTTATAATATAGATATATATATTACATTATTTCATTACAGATAAGTATAAAATCTGAAATCCGCTATGGTTTCTATATAGATTAATTGTCGCTTGGTGGATCGTCATTGATTAAGCTCCAAATGGGATGAGAATACACTACAAAAAATAACGTCTTTAGCGTCAAAAAATATTGACGCTAAAAGAAACCATATTGACGCTAAAGGTTATTAGCTTTGAAATAAAAAAATTTCGACGCTAAAGTACAATATTTTGCGTCAAAAAGTTTCGACGACAAATTATAATTTTCGACGCTGAAAGTTCGTAAGTATCCAAGGTTCTGACCCTATGCGGAATTTATCACAATTAACTCAGACAAATCATAATTAATGTGTCTATGGATTAATCAACAAGCAACCTTATTCTAACAAATATTCAATCAACTCAAATTAACAATGCAGAAAATAAAACAACACCACAAATCAACACAAGTTATTTTGGTGACGAAGTGGAAAACTCGTGCGAGTAAAAAACCACTCCGGGTATCTCGACTACCAGCCCAAAATCCACTATATACGAGAAAACCTTACAGTGATGGTAAAAGACATATGGTGGAAACTCCACCGATTCTAGTACCTCTAAATTGTAAGAACCCGAAGAACTCTTCGAGCCCGTACCCCACGGTTTTCTTCAGAATCTCTGAAGTCTCTTAGCGGATCAACTATGCAACTCTGAACGCCGAAACTCCGACTACCAATCTTCCTCCTTGAGAACACTGAAGGCTTAGGAAATTGGGTTTGTTTGTATTGATGGTAAATCAAAGAAAGAACTCACCAAAACAAAGAAGACAAGAGATTGAAAAGAGTCTTCAAGGTGAGATACAAGAAGGTTGAAAAACTATGAAGGTTTTTAGGCTCAAAATATTGTGTTTCCAACCCTTGTGAAAATGGCTTAATGTTTGATTATATAGGTAGGGCAAAAGAAATGGTTTCCTAGTGTTATTTTGGCTTAAAAACTTGTCTAAAATAACCTACGTACGTTGGGACATTCGAACGCACTTCAAACGCAACTCAAAAGCAAAGATTCTGCCTCAAAACATTCAAACGTAAATACGAACGCCACACGAACGCGGGTCACAGACTGATTTTCAAAGGCAATTTAAAATACTTGTAACTTTCTTGTCTCTTGGCCAAATCATGTGTTCTCTATATGTATGAGATCATCTTCGAGTCTACGTTCCAATGCAACTGACCTCATATCAATGTGAGCTCTAAATCTTTTGAAATATTCAAAAGAGTGAACATCACTCGGATAACTCTATCAGATTTTGTCCAAATACTTGTCCAATTGCTCCGAGATCTTCAAGACTCATTACAAATTAATTGAACTTGTTTTGTTATAAACATTACCAATAAAAATGAAACTAACAATCTTTCCCATTTGGCATTCCGTGAAAAAATACTACATAATACAAAAACTACGGTAAAAGACCCAAAAAGAAAATAGCCAACTGCCAACCATCACGACAGTGACTTATTACATTAAAACTCGATCTAATACCTAACCAAGTAGTCTTGAAATCAATGCCACCACATCTACCAAATCTGCTTACCTAAAACATCCACAAACAGTAAGATACCGTGAAAAGCACAGAGATTATAAAGAACATATAAAGTAGCAATAAAACTCGTGCATGTATATATAGATAGTAGATATCCTACTCCCTCTTAATCTTACTCCCCGTAAAATGGAGATATCAAATGGATATACTACTCTCCCCATTAATCTACCCTCCATTTTTTTGTCACGAAATGACAAAGGGTGAAGGTACCAGGATAAACAACATATGCAAGAGTATATGCAAATAGGACTTACTCCCCCTCCCTAACAGGCCCACTCAGTTAGTAAAAATAACACATGGGAAGTAAAACAAAACTCACAAATATGCACCAGAAAATAAATGTTATGCAAAGACAGAAGCACACACATACACACAATGAGTTAAAGAACAGTCAACAAAAAATGACTGAAACAGAACGTCAAGCAAGTACAATGATACATAGTCAGTAATCAACTGTTTATGACATGAGATAATATGCATCATTTTAGATTTTGCTAACTATTACACGTATACATATGACATAAACACTAAAGCATAACAAGTACTTGAGTGAAATAGAAGTGCACAATAAATCAAGGCTTAAGACCTTATTTTATGAGCGGGACACAACCAAAAAATCTCATCTCTTAGCAAACCAAGTCCACAAAAGAGATGTTTAAACCCAGCACCATTAGGACCTGAAATGAAGCAACATTGGTTGCATGTAATATTATTATCCCCATAAATAAGATGAGCTCATAAATAAAAACTCTTTCGAGTGAAGGGTTTTGCCCTTATCTTTTGAATTTTGGCCCATTAGCTCTTTTGTATTTGAGACTCATGTAATTTTTTTTTGTTACTAGGAGATAGTACAAGGTCATCTAGTTAAAGGTCACACTATTTAGTGAGCAAAGTATAATAGAGATTAGATTGCCGTCCAAAAACTCATACATGCGACCAAGCCTTAACAATAATAAAAATGTTTATGTGAATTGCAAACACAAGATATACTAAAGGTTTTTATCACACACTCATGCACATAGAGCATCAAGAAAAATAAAAACATATTACACATGCATAAACATATATCCTACATACTAGGATCACATGCAAAAAGATTTTCATGCTCTAACAAGCCATAAAAACAATATTTTTGGTCTTTTTCATTTTTTTTTCCAGTTTTTAACACTCAAAAAAATATAAGGACACAAAATGGCTTGTCAATATCCAATGATACGTGGAGTTGTATCCCAAGTACAGATCATACTACCGTCCATTCGGAATCAGCTTTGAATTTATGTTTGGATTTCCATCATATATATCAAGAGACATATAACAAAAACAAGACACATACACATATGCCGTGAAAAGAAAGTAAACATACAAAAACATAAAACACACGCATACACTTATACAATGGGAAGAGAAATATAATTTCTAAGAAGAGTTACACCGAAGTGCACTCTCATCCTACCTATCAAGACATTCAGAAGTAGATGGGAAGTCATCTTGCTTCCTCACCCAAACCTTTATAGGAATCTGTTTCACTTGAGTATTCCCAGTCAACACAGCAAGTTTCTCATTAATAATTTGCGTGTGTTTAGCTAGTGCAGAAAATTGAGACACTAGATTTGAGGAATCAAATATAGGTGACATAATCTTATGCCTTTTCTTATGTTTGTGCAGCATAAAGCACTTAGGCCTAATTTGTCATGTTTTGCCACAGTGATGGTAAACAGACACAAACCTCGGATGAGAGCGAGGTTTACCCACAACACCTCTAGATCGAGGTTGGGACACAGGACTAGGAACATCATGAGGAATCACATGACTGCACTCATTAGGCTTCTTGCCTAAGTCATGTTTAAGAGGGACACATACAATTCTAGACGATGACGCCTTATCGCAATTAGGCTCAAAGCTAATCCTTAACATGCGATCTAGTTTTTTATTCCCACTAGAAAATGCAGACAATCAGGTTCTAGCATCTTCAAGTTCAGTTTCTAAGGTTTCGATTCTATCAACTAGATCTTTATTCCTCTCATCGAGGTCATTAATCATCACAAGACTGTGTTTAAACTTAGCTTGAGCTTCATTATTTTCTAGCTCTACTTCTTTCAGTCTCTTATTGAACTCTATGTTCGTCTTCTTGATAGCTAAACTCTCATTAAACAGTTCAGCATAAGCTACCTGAAGACTATCCTTATTTACAGACTCATCGAGAGAGAATTCTGAATCATCATCATTAACATCATTCTCTCTCTCATCAGTCATACTAGTAAAAAAAGCCATATAGTTGCTCTTATTCTTATGAGACTCATCAGAAGTATAGCCACCTTCTGAATCACTAAGCAAGGCTGCCATGACTTTTTTGCCCTTGGACTTAAGATATGTGGGACACTCAGATCTAATATGCCCATACCTTTCACACTCATGGCATTGAATACCACGGGGTTTGCTACCCTTATCCTCTCTAGACTCTCTCATACTATGCCTACTCTCTCTAGGCATATCATCCATATCCCTATCACTGTTACGACCACTCTTCTTAAGCTTAATAAATTTCTTAAAATTCTTTGCAAACATGGCCAGATCCTGATCCGTGAGGGTATCATCTGTAGGGGTTTTATTGCGGAAATCTGGTAACGCAGCGGAACAGTGGAAAATCAAAATTTTCCGATTTCAAAACTTTTTCTCGGATTAATAAAATAAAATTATTTATTTTATTATCCAATAATCAAATTATGAAATAAAACACTTCAAATCAAATTTATGTGAATTTACCGAATTACCCTTAAACATAACATTTTGTTTATTTTTAATCCGAAATTGTTCAAAACAATTTTGAATGATTCTAAATCATTTCTAGGATGAATTTAACATGTCCCAAATGTCAAAAACAAATTGCCACAAAAACCCCAAATTTCCTTATCATGGCCGAGAGCCTCATTGAGAGAGATAAAATGCATTCTGCACTTCCATGGTTCAAAACACATGTAAATGAAATCCAATCAACATAAGATTTAATATGTATCATATACACATCCAAATAAACCATATAAAAGAAAAGCCCCAAATTTGGAGGTGGTTTCAAAACCTAATTTTTCAATTTCTACAAATTAGACCAAATTAACAAAATCCAATACTTCAATCATGTTCCTCCATTCAAATCAAGTCTCAACACAATGAAATAACTATAGATCAAATCTAGGTCATTTAAGAGTGGGTCAACAACTCTAGATTAACAACTTTGATTTCTAAAGAATCATAAGCAAACATATGAAACCATTTCAAGGCCTTTAACATGCATCATTCTTTCATCCAAGTTCTCAAACAAACAAACACAAACTTCAAGAGTAGAAAGAACATCAAAGCATCACAAAATGATACTAAGGAAGTTAGAAACAATTTCTATGTTGAAGGTTTTAAGAAAACACTTACAAAAACTAGATTTTCCAAGCCTTTTTCTATTTGGCCTTAAATCTTGCTCTCAACTCTTTTGTGTTATTTTTGTATGTTTTAAACTTATGAAACCCTAAAAAAATGAAACAAACAATATATACTCACAAAATTGGTCATGGCCGAAAATTGTAGGCTTATATAATATCTAGATATTTTTTTGTTTCACTTAAATGCTTTATCAACTTGTTTACTTTATCATTTAACCATTTAAAGCTTATTCAACAAGTCAAGTAAAGCATTTTTGAGTCGTTGAATAAAATATCATAACATTAGATATTTATATTTTTAATTTATTTAATTATTTAATAATTTAATAATTAAATAATTATTTAAATACAAATATATTAAATATGTGTATTATATTTACATTAAATATCAAATAAATATATATATTTATAATATTAGTCAAATATCTCAATTTGACAATTAATTAATGTGTATTGAATTAATCTAACATTAAATGCAAATACACAAAAATTAAGGAAATGACTATCGGGTCCCAACACATGTATTTTGCGTTTAACCTTTAAATGACTTTATAAATAATCAATATTATTATAATTATTTCCCTAGTGCTCTACGAGTATATTTCATTAGTGAGACTCTCTAGATTCAGGCATATCCGTCATGAAATCCAATTTTGTGTCCATAATTTATCCACCCGTAAATTATGACGATCACGGATAAACTCGCTGAATCATACAGGTCGAGGTCATGGCAAATTTATAATTCCTCTGTCACAGGTATCTGGATAAATCCTAGAGATATAGATGTAAACGTCGAATCTCTATAGGGATTATCCAGTCGACTATTCTATTAGCAATCTCAAAAAGAACATTTAGAACTAACTTCTAAAATGTACCACGGGCCCATGGATTTTATCTGATTGCTAATCATATGGACTACCTATGCTCTGATATACAGAACTGACGGATCCTATCTCGATACACACAGGACACCCTGAGGATTTATCTACACCCAACGAACATGCGGAGGTCTGATCTTTTTAGATCAGTGACGTGACTGCCATCTAAGTGTAGAAGATGTCTCATGCGCCCACAGTGGTATCTCAAGTAGAAAGAATCACAAGTGCTACTCAACCCGATAAGATTCTTATTGATGTTGGTGTATCATCCATTAAGAATCTTCGGTGAGTCGTTCAATGTTTATCCGCTATAAACACCTACACGTCTATACTAGTCTCCAAGACTTATGGTTCATTGAGAAACCATTGGAATCATATATTCCAGTATACGACATGTACCGGTCTCAACGGGTTTACTATACTGACCAAGTAGTGTAAACCTTGACCAGGAACTGTCTGAGAATGACAACGTCCTGATACAACTCACTGTCAGTTGCGACGCTTTTGCAACTGCACCATAACAAGTCATTCTAAGGTCATTACGTCTTTACCATATTAAAAGATACATTATATTATAGAAACTGCATATATTATTCAAAATAATAACGTTTTACAGAAGTATTCATAATGAAATACAACCGGGAATTGGCGCTCTGAGCACCAACCCCAACAAAAACTCCCACTTGCTCTAGTGCCAATAACGATTGTATCTAATACACATCGACTCCACGTGTTTATCAAACAACTTCAGAGGTTTGGCCTTTGTCAGCGGGTCTGCTACATTATCTTCACTCGGTACCTTGCACACGACAATATCTCATCGCGACACAATCTCTCGAATGAAGTGGTACTTGTGTTCCACATGCTTCGACTTCTGATGCGCCCTCGGTTCCTTTGCTTGCGCAATGGCTCCAGTATTATCACAGTATAACGGAATCGCATTCTCGATACTTGGGACAACTCCCAATTCTGTGACAGATTTCTTTATCCACACAGCCTCTTTTGCAGCTTCCGAAGCTGTAATATATTTCGCCTCAGTGGTGGAATCTGTTGTTGATCCCTGTTTGGAACTCTTCCAACAAACTGCACCTCCGTTAAGGGTAAATATGAATCCAGATGTAGACTTTCTAGCATCGGGATCCGATTGGAAATCGGAATCCGTATACCCGTTAACTTGTAGTTCATTTCCTCCATAAATTATTAACTTATCCTTAGTACCTTTAAGATACTTGAGGATATGTTTAATGGTCATCCAATGGTCATTGCCTGGATTGGACTGATATCTACTAGTTACGCTAACGGCGAAACTGATATCAGGCCTTGTACATAACATGGAATACATTATGCTACCCAAACATGAAGTATAAGGTTGGTTAGACATTCTAACCTTCTCATCTTCTGTTTGTGGACTCATCTTCTTTGAAAGGTGAATCATATGTCTGAACAGTATGTTTGCTGTCTTACAGTTACCAAAATTATACCGTTCTAAGATCTTATCTATGTACGTTGATTGGGATAACCCAATCAGCCTCCTTTGTCTATCTCTATAGAGTTTTATCCCTAAAACATAGGAAGCTTCTCCCAGGTCCTTCATGGAGAAATTTTTACAGAGGTACGCTTTGACGCATTGTAACATACCTAAATCATTCCCAATTATTAGGATGTCATCAACATATAGGACTAAAAATACGACCATGCTCCCATTGGCCTTCTGATACACACAGTATTCTTCCGAATTCTTGAGAAAACCAGATGATCTAATAATCTCGTCGAATCGAAGATTCCAACTTCGTGAAGCTTGTTTAAGTCCATAAATGGACTTCTTAAGCTTACATACCATACCCGAGTTTTCGCTGGATGCAAAACCTTCCGGCTGTTCCATATAGATTTCTTCATCAAGAAATCCATTTAGAAAAGTCGTTTTGACATCCATTTGCCAAATCTCGTAGTCATGATATGCAGCTATAGAAAGAAAAATCTGAATAGACTTAAGCATTGCTACTGGCGAAAAAGTTTCATCGTAGTCGACGCCAGGTCGCTGCGTGTAACCTTTTACAACCAGTCGGGCCTTGTAAGTTTCAACCTTACCGTCAGGCCCACGCTTCCTTTTGTAAGCCCATTAACAACCGATAAGAACAATTCCTTCGGGAAGCGAAACCAAGTCCCAAACTTGATTCTCATGCATTAAGTCTAACTCAGATTTCATGGTACTTTGCCATTTCACACGGAGTCGATGTCCAACATCGATTCTCTATAGGTGAAAGGATCATTCTCTTCAACTAAGAGAACATCTAGACTCTTTTCTTGTATCAAATACAAGCGTTCGGGAGGTCTAGATACCCTTTCTGACCTACAGAGTGTGTGTGTTGAAGGTCCTTCATCTATTTCCCGTTGTGGATTACCCACAACTAGGTCTCCCCACTCAAGGGTTCGAGCGACCAAGTGAGCGCACCTTTTTTATACCTTACAGTACGTGCCAACGAGTTATGGTGTGTGACTGACTGTCAGATGGATTTCCCGTTGTAGATTCCCCATAGGGAGGGTAGAGCGAGGCTCTATTAAGTACCCTAGCCTCTTAGGCTCTTATCGCTTGGTGACAGGAATAAACAACGAGTCCTCCAAATTAGTCTGTCACAATAGGCTACAAGTAGATGATTATCTAGGTGTCTTCACAGCTTTTCCTTCTAGAAAGGTAGTGAATGAAGGAAGACACCAAACCATTACCCAGCCTAAATAATATGCCTTTGATTAAACCCCTTTTAACTCACAGTAGACACAGTTAATTAAAGCACAAATCATAATATTACAAGACATTATTTCGGGGCCGATTCTCTATCCCCAGTGGAGTCGCCAGACTGTGGGACACAGGATCTGGGGCGACGCATGATGTTCTAGGATCGCGGCCTAGTTGGGAGTACGGAGTAGCCCACAGGGGACTAAACCAGAGAATAATGGAGTCGCCACCCGGTGTGAACCGGAATAAAGATTTAAGGCTGCACTCACCCCTCGCAAGGGAAGACCTCAAACCGTTGGGTTCGGAATGGTCCCTTACTTATGCCACTTGTAATAAAGTGATTTGTACAATAATCTAACCAAGCCTAAGCAACATATTTCCAAGGATAAGTCACTCCTAAGTTTGCATGCATAGGTACAAAGCTCATATCTAAGTTTACATATAACACATTTTCATGCTTGTATACAACCTATTTGTATATAATCTATGTTCGAATTCATGCATAAAGATAAATTGACATACAGAAGACATACAATTTCACATTGGTAGGCACAGAAGTGCAAACACATAGCCTTCATATAAGCATGCATATTAAGGAAAGACACTTAAGCACATAATAGAAATAGATAACTAAAGAGGTAATACAAATGCATAAGGTAAAAAGAGATAATTATATGCTAAGATAGACATGTCGTGATGTGATGCAGGAGGACATGTTTACCGTGGGTGTTCGTATGGCGTTCGTATACGCGTTCGAATGGTAAACAGAAGGTTCGCGTTCGTATAGCGTTTGATAACGCGTTCGAACGGGACCAGACAGAAAACATGCGTTCGTGTGGCGTTCTGAAATGCGTTCGAACGGGGTCACAGCAGCGACCTCCAAAATGCAGTAAATAACATGACACATACATGAATGAATGAATAGATGACATCTAATAAATAATAGCGGGCTAAAAGCGCGGTAAAGAATCGTGGTAAAGGATTTTAACCTCTCAAAATAGAGGACCTTTAATCGCACTTACTAAGCCCATGCACAATCAATACAATACATATATAAAAAGTAAGACAATGATATCGGACTTCGTATACCCGATTGAACACATCTTACATTCAACCGAATATACATCAACCGGCGCGCCAAAGCATCGTGGTAAAGGATTATAACCCCTCAGAATAGGAGACCTTTAATCCAACTTACTAAGCTCATGCGCTCGATCACATCATGCATATAAAAAATAAAGACAATAATATCGGCTTCGTATACCCGATTGAACACATCTTACATTCATCGAATATACATCAACCGGCGCGGCAAAGCATCGTGGTAAAGGGTTTTAACCCCTCAAAATAGGGGACCTTTAATCCAACTTACTAAGCCCATGCGCTCGATCACATCATGCATATAAAAAATAAAGACAATAATATCGGCTTCGTATACCCGATTGAACACATCTTACATTCAATCGAATATAAATCAATCGGCGCGGCAAAGCATCGCGTTAAAGGATTTTAACCCCTCAAAATAGGGGACCTTTAACCCAACTTACTAAGCCCATGCGCTCGATCACATCATTACATAAACAAATAACATGCGAAAATCAAGTAGCGAATAATAAACAAATCAAAGCAACATAAAACGAAATATGCGTCGTTTACTCAAGTGGTACGTGGAGTTGTATCCCGAGTACAGATCATATTACCGTCTATTCGGAATCGGCTGTGAAATTTATATCCGGATTTCCATCCTATATACCACGAGAGGCGACACACTTTTCATTTTATTCAAGGGCCACAACATATATCATTTTACAATACATGCATTTTTTTATCTATTCAAAGGCCACAACATGCATCACTCCATAATAATCATGCAAACGAAACTCAATAAATAATAAAAATACAACTGAAAACGGATGTGAAAAATACCCTCAGGTCTAACCTTTTTGTCGACTTTCGGACTTGCGTTTCACGGAGATCGGAAGGGTTAAAGCTCCTCAACTTTTCTGGTTCACTGGTTTGTATTTTACCTCGTCGTTTTGCTGCTCAAGCTACTGTTTTGACTCCGTTTTGATGTTGTTTTACTGCCGTATTGCTGCCGTATTTTGGTCACTGTGTTTGGTAATTTAGGCTACTGTTTTGGGTGTTTTGGAGGGCTGTTCGTGCAGTTTTTTGTGATTATTTTAAGGATTAAAAGTGCAGTTTTTTTTGTTACTGGTTTAGGTGTTTTCTGGACTGTTTTAAGGGTATTAGCTGTTGTTTTGGTGGTGGGAAAAGGTGCAGTTTCAGTGGTTAAATAGTGCAGTTTTTTGGACTGCAGTGAGGTGATTTGGTGGGCTGTTTTGGCGTGCAGGTAGAGGCTGTTTGTAGGGGGTTTTATGGTGGTTTAGGGGTGTATTTAGGGCTATTCTGGCGTGATTTAGGGGGCTGTGAAGGTGGCTTAAGTTTCGCCAAAGGGGGCTGTGTTTAGTGGCTTAGGCGTGAAGGGAGTAGGGTGAGAGAATGAGGTTGATGGTGTTCACGGCAATGAGGCTTGGAGAAGTCTTTGTGGCGTGCAAGAGAGGGCTTGGATGTGTGTCTTGGGCGTGAATTGTGAGAGATTAGAAAGGGGGTTGGCTTTGGTTTTGGGTTGTTTATATAGATAAGGGCTAAGGCTTCCCCTTGTCTCACAAGGAATAAATTGGATTTGGTGCCAAACAAGGAAAGGATTTGATTGATTGGGGGGACAAATTTTGGTGAATTATGAAGGTTGAATATTTGATTTATCTTGTTTAGGCATGATATTGGTTAAGTAAGGTATATAATATTTGTGATTTATCTTAATTAGGTATGATTTAATTTAATGTTTTCTTTAATTTAGTATAAATTTTTTGGATTAGGAAGTTACAATATTTTAATTTGGTATAATGACTTAATTAATATTTTATTTAGTTAATATTTAATTTAATTAATATTTAAATCAATTGGGTTGTATTTTGAGGGCCTTGGGCGTGTGGGCCAAGTGTGATGGGCTAGGTGTTGTGTTGGTTTGGTGAATGGGTTTGGGCCAAGGTTAAATGGTTCTGGGTTTTTTAGGCTAAATGTGTTTTAAAACGGAGGTCCAACGAGCGAGCTTGGAGCTAAACATGCGGATAAAATTTAACGAAATACTGATTCCCTTCCGACAACTGTTTCCCGCAACTTCCTCGACTAAAAAGGTAGTGTAGACAACAGAAACTGGACGACGCTTTTCTGTCATAGGCTCGCGGCCTAGTTGGGAGTACGGAGTAGCCACGGGGGACTAAACCGGAGAGTAATGGAGTCACCACCCGGTGTGAACCGGGAAAATGAGATTTAAGGCCGCACTCACCCCTCGCAAGGGAAGACCTCAAACCGTTGGGTTCGGAATGGTCCCTTACTTATGTCATTTGTAATAAAAGGATTTATGTAATAATTTAACCAGGCTTAAATAACATTTATTTCCAAAAATATCATGCTTCTAAATTCATATGCATACATCAACAAGTTCATCACAACATGCAACATCACATGGCAATCTCATGAACATATTTCAATCTTATAATATGGAAAACTAAGAACAACCTAATCATGCTTGAGTGCTATCTCATGAACCTATTAACCAAATAACATGCTAACAGCCTAATCATGCTTGAATACAATCCCGAGAACACATAGAATGGATAAATGCAGGGATACAAATAATATGGTTGGCTATATAACACAAGAAAGATCAACCAAGAGGCAATTATGTATGAATATGATAAAACAGACTCAGTTCAGTGTGTGCGCGTTCGTGTAGCGTTCGTAAACGCGTTCGAACGGTAAACAGAAGGTTCGCGTTCGTATGGCGTTTGATAACGCGTTCGAACGGAAATGAATCAGAATGCTCACGTTCGTATGGCGTTCGTAAACGCGTTCGAACGGAAATGAAACAGAATGCTCACGTTCGTATGGCGTTCATAAACGCGTTCGAACTGAAATGAGACCTGATACATGATAAGGCGAAAACGCATGCGCGTTCGAGTTGCGTTCGTAAACGCGTTCGAACGGGAACAGACCTGATGCATGAAATGGGACGCAATACATAAACAATAAAATAAAGGGGCGCGGCGAAGTACTGCCGTAAAGGTGGCCTTTTGGGGCTCTTGATCTCTTAAAGAGAGGACCTTTAGACCAACATACTAAGCCCATGCGCGTCACATCACAACACATGAATAAATAATATCAGACATAGTGTGCCCGATTGAACGTATCTTGTATCCAACCGAACACACATCAACCGGCGCGGCAAAGCATCGTGGTAAATGGGGCTTTTAGCCCCTCCCCATAGGGGATCTCACATCACACTTACTAAGCCCATGAGCTCGATTGAATTATGCATACGAAAATAAAGACAATCATATCAAACTAAGTATGCTCGATTGAACGTATCTTGCATTCAACCGAACACACATCAATCGGTGCGGCAAAGCATCGTGGTGAAGGATTTTAACCCCTCCAATTAGGGGACCTTTCATCGCACTTACTAAGCCCATGCACTCGATCGTATCATACGGGGATAAGCAACATACAGAATTTAAATGACGAAAAATAAATAAGTAAAAGCAACACAAAACAAGAGAATGTGTCGTTTACTCAAGTGGTACGTGGAGTTGTGTCCCAAGTACAGACCGCACTACCGTCCATTCGGATTCGGCTACGGAATTTACGTCTGGGTTTCCATCATATATATCACAAGAGACGACACTCTTCCATTCATCCAATACCCACAACATACATCATACACACAACGAATGCCACAAATACAGAAAATATAATCAAAATAAATGACCAGAAAATAAAATGAGAATAAGTGTGAAAGATACCCTCAGGTCTAACCTTTTAAGATGTCTCTCGGACTCGCGTTTCACGAAAATCGGAAGGGGGGAAAGCTCCGTAACTTTTCTGGTTCACTGGTTCAGCGTCCTAGCTCACTGCTTTGTTGTTTTGCTTGCGGTTCGAACTCCGTTCTGCTCCTATTCGGCCTCTGTCTTGCTGCTCACTGCACGGGCCACGTGTTTAAACGTTTTCAATGAACTATTCTAAGTTTGTGTGGGTTCTTAGTGCAATTATATGTGATTATTTTTAAGATTATCTATGCAGTTTTTATGTTACTATTTTTTAAGGATTTGGGCTGCTGTTTTAAGGTAATTTGGCTGCTGTTTGGGCGTGTAAAACAATGTGGTTGTTGTTGTAATTTTCGGTGGTGGAGGGCTGGTTTCGGTGATGTGTGGGGGGTTTACGGAGGTGGTTTTCAGTGGTGGTTAGGGGCTGTATTGGTGGTTGTATTAGGGGTTGTTTTGGTGTTTGTAGTTTCGGTGATGTGAGGGTGGTTACTTGTGGTGGATTCGGCTATGGAGGAGATGGTTGGGGCTCTTTATTCTCTTTTTTGTCTATATGTCAAGTGTGTTTTTCTTTGTCTTAGGTGTGCATTCCAGAGTCTAGCGAAAAAGTGGCTAGGTTAGTGCATGTTTATATAGAGAGGGGCTAGGGCTTCACCTTGTCTCACAAGGAAAGGATTTTGGTATTCAATTAGGATTTCCAAGAAAGGCATACACAAGATTGAAGGGGGACAAAATATTTTAAATTAGGAAGTTGTAATATTTAATTTGTGTTGGTTAGGAATACAAATATTTTAGATTGGTAATTATCTTATTAGATTAGGAAGTCAAATATATGATTGGCTTTAATTGGTTAGGATTGATTTTAATTAAGTACATCTTCTTTTTAGTTTTAGTATATAATATATTCAAATTATTTAAATTATGCATGATTTTAGTTTAAGTTAGGCAAATATCTTATTTAATTGGTAAATGGTTTAAATATTTTATTTAATGTTTAATGTTTAAATTAATATTTATTTATTTAATTTGGGATGTGTTTTATGGGCTTTGGGGAGCTAAATGGGCTGGGTGTGAGGCTAGCAGTAAAACCAGAATTACCGACACCGTTCGCACGCTTCCTCGAACGCGACACGAACACCCGCAATCTGTTTTCCGTTCGAACGAAGTAGCGAACGCAGCACTAACGAAGACAGTGAGCTTGTTTATTCTGAATTTCCCCTTCCGATATCCGTTTCCTGCGGCTTTCATGACTCAAAAGGTAGTGCCTCCAAATGAGGCTCATCATTGGGTTTCACATGCGAAAATGCAATGCCTACAATCGCCCCCACTTTGATGGGACTTGTGCAGTGTGTGACAGTGACAATCCTATCAAAGTCTATGCAATGCATTTTTACTTACCTGGCTCGCCAGCTGTCACACGGTTTGCCTGCTGTGTTGTGTTGAGTTGAGTTGGTCTGGTTACGCCATTTTCGGCATGCTGAACCTCATTTCTGAGGCGTTGCTGAAGTGATGACTGTCCATTTTCGAACTGTGCTCCATTTTCGGAGTGCCATTTTCGGCGACTGATGAGATAATGGTCCATTTTCGAACCGTGCTCCATTTTCGGAGTGCCATTTTCGGCGAGATGAGATGATGGTCCATTTCGAACCGTGCTCCATTTTCGGAGTGCCATTTTCGGCGAGTGATGAGATGATGGTCCATTTCGAACCGTGCTCCATTTTCGGAGTGCCATTTTCGGCGAGTGATGAGATGATGGTCCATTTCGAACCGTGCTCTATTTTCGGAGTGCCATTTTCGGCGAGTGATGAGATGATGGTCCATTTCGAACCGTTGCTGATGAGAGAGTGGTCCATTTCCGAACCATTACTGATATGAGAGTGGTCCATTTCCGAACCATTACTGATATGAGAGTGGTCCATTTCCGAACCATTACTGATATGAGAGTGGTCCATTTCCGAACCATTACTGATATGAGAGTGGTTCATTTCCGAACCTTGCTCCATTCTTGGAGTGCCATTCCCTGCAAGACTGATTCTGATGAAGGTGTGGGCCTCGCCCCAGAGTGTCATACCCGGCAAGACTGATACTGAACTAATGTGGGCCTCGCCCCCGGAGTGATGCTGATGTGGGCCTTGGCCCTGGGATTCATTCCCGAAACTCTGACGATGTGGGCCTCGACCCTGGGATTCATTCATCAAAACTGATACCGATGTGGGCCTCAACCCTAAACCGATACTGATGTGGGCCTCGCCCCTGAACTGATACTGATGTGGGCCTCGCCCCCAACTGATACTGATATGGGCCTCGCCCCCAGACTGATACTGATATGGGCCTCGCCCCCAACTGATACTGATATGGGCCTCGCCCCCCAGACTGATACTGATGTAGGCCTCGCCCCCCAGACTGATACTGCTATGGGCCTCGCCCCAGACTGATACTGATATGGGCCTCGCCCCTGAACTGATACTGATATGGGCCTCGCCCCAGACTGATACTGATATGGGCCTCGCCCCCAGAATGATGTGGGTCTCGCCTCAAACTGATACTGATATGGGCTTCGCCCCTAGACTGATACTGCTGATATGGGCCTCGCCCCCAGACTGATACTGATATGGGCCTCGCCCCCAGACCGATACTGTCGATGTTCTTGATTGGTTTGTCTTTCCCGCTTTCTCTCTTTCTACTTCAAAACCTGTGAATACAAAGCAAAACAAACACAAAAGAATGCAAAGTATGTTACGTGTATGCATGCATGCATGAATGAGTTCCCTATCCCATTGGGTTAGGTCTTCCGCCAATTCTTCCTCAGGGAAAGTAATCCTTTCCACTTTAATCGGCTCGGTGAACTCATTCCCTTCCAAGTCTGATAGTCTCACTGCCCCCATTTCTCAATTTCTGAATGACCACCATATCTTTTCTGCTTGCTGCTTTCGGGAATTCCCCGTGTTCTAAACATCACTGAATTTCATATTACCAAGGTTGAATGCGTTTCTCAAATACACTCATGTTGCCGGTTGAAAGGAAGAGATTCAGGCAAGTAAGCAAAACGAACGTCTTTATTATCATTAAGAGAAGGTTCGAACGAAGAGACAAAATCAATGTCTTTATTAAAAATACAGGATCAAATAAACTAGGAGGAATAACTTCATCATTCGTAGCATTGCCTTCTTCATTGGCCTATGGTTCTCCACCGTTGTCATCCCATATTCCTATGAATGAAGCTGAGTGGTTGAGAGTTTGGAGGACAAGGGTTTCGGGTAGGCCAGGGTTGATCATGTAGTTGGGTAGAGGATTTATGTGTGCGTTGGGTTGTTCTCTTTTTGGGTCAGGTATTTTGTGGGAGTCAATGAGGTTTTGGATCTCATGCCTAAGGCGGGTGCAGCTATTAGTTTCGTGACCCCTTCTCCGATGGAAGTGACAATACAGGCTTAGGTCAAGGTTGGGTGGTACAGGGTTTGGAATTGGTTTAGCATCTAAGGGTTCCAGAAGTCTTTGCGCCTTCAACTTTTCGAACACCCTTGAAAGAGGCTTACCAAGGTTGGAAAATCGCCTGCTCTTAATGGCAGTGACCTCAGCGGTAGCGGGCCTGGTCCCTGAAGGTCCCTCAATATTCCTTCAATTCTGGCCATAGAACTTTCTGTTTTCAGCCTCTTCTTCTTCAATATCCATAACCGTCTCCCTCAATTGTCGGAAATCCGAAATCATCGAAGTCATCCTCCTCAGCTTACTATAAATTGAGGGCTTAGTACCCTTGATAATCATCTTAATCTGGTCCTTCTCTGAAGGCCGAGTCTGCATTTTCAAAGGTTGACCTCTCCAGCGGTCTACATACTCTTTGAAGCTCTCCTCCGGCTTCTGCTTAGTGTTCTCCAAATCTCGGAGTGACAAATCAATCTCCAAGTCCGTAACATACTATTTTAGAAATGCATCTGCCAATTCTTTCCAATCTTCTTTAACTTTTTTTCTCAAGGCTGTGATACCACACTACGGGTGCCCCATCGAGCGACATCCCGAACATTTTCTGCACCTGACGCTTCGATAAGCCCACTGCACTCATAACTGCAACATACTGGCGGAGATGGACCCTCGGATCCCCATTCCCGCTAAACTTGGCCATATCCGGTATCTTGAACTGAGCAGGCAGCTGTTCCTCAAAAGTCATCGCTTCATAATCCAGTAAGTCTTCGTCCTTACCCTTCATCTTGCGGGTAACTGATTCTACCTGGTCTCGAAGCTTCTGTAACTCCACCTGAGACCTAACTGTCCTCCCAGCGGCATAGGGACTCACATGCAAAAATACGATGCCTACAAGCCCCATAAGTAATAGGGCAAATCTGTGAAACTCAACATCGATCGGACCATATCCAATAAAGTCCGATTTCTCCTCTCAGATACTCTATTGTGCTGTGGAGTACCTGGAGGAGTATATTGAGCGAGAATCTCATTCTCCTTCATATAATCCATGAACTCACCACTCATATATTCACCGCCTCGATCAGATCGAAGGCATTTAATATATTGACCAGTTTGTTTTTCTACTTCATTTCAGAACTCTTTCAACTTTTCAATGGTTTCCGATTTATGTCGCATCAAATACACATAAATGTACCGTGACAAATCATCGGTAAAGGTAACGAAGTACGAATAACCACTGTGAGCAGTCTGACTTAGTGGACCACATACATCAGAATGTACGAGTTCCAGTAAGTTAGTGGCGCGGTGTCCAACACCAGAAAATGGGGCTTTGGTCATCTTACCCTGAATACACGATTCACAAGTTGGATAGGATTCAATGGTGAGATCTGGTATCAAACCATTCCTAACCAATTGGGTAAGGCGTTTAACGCCTATATGACCTAGTCGCATGTGCCAAAGTTCAATATTATTAATTACATGTAAACTACGTTTATTAATTCCAGTATTTAAAATATCTTTTGAAGTTTGCAATGTATAATGACCATGCTGGTTTGGACAACAAATGATCTGAATATTACTTTTATCATATAAATACAAAGAACATTTCTTAATATTAATACGAAAGCCTTCTGTATCCAATACAAAAAGTGATATAATATTAGCTACACATCCTGGTACAAAATGACAGTCATTTAACAAAATTGTCTCATTCGGCAATGAGATCTCGCATACTCCCACTGCAACTGCATCTAGAGAGTCTCCACTCCCGAATCGCAACTGCATCTCTCCAGGCTTCAGTCTTCTAATTTCCTTCAGCACATGCAACGAATTGCAAATGTGAATAGGACAAGCAAAATCTAAAATCCAGTTGGATGTAACAGCTTCACAAGCCAAAGATAAATCAATAACTGGAAAAATAAATGTACCTGATGTAGATGCTCTCTCCCTCATCAGCTGGGCAATGTAGTCAGGACAATTCCTTTTCCAGTGCCCGACCTTGCTGCAGTGATGGCACTTGTCTTCATAAGCCCTCTTGGGCTTTGCTATCTTTGTCTGTGGTTGATGACCGAAACCCTTATTCTTCTTCCCTTTCTTCTTCTTTCCCTTTGACCAAGTCTGAGAAGAAGCATAAAGTGAAGTAGGTCTAGGAGGGAGAGTCGGTACTCCATTCTTGAGGTCCTCTTCTTCCGTGAGAAACATCCTATGCAGCTATTGGTAGGTACAGATAATCATATTCATGTTGAAGTACATCACGAACTGGCGATAAGAAGTTGAGAGAGAACCAAGAATGACACTCCTACCTATAATGTCATTCATAATGAGATTATATTGCCTCAATTGATCGATCAAATCGATCATCTGAAGAAAATGTGGGCTAACAGCTTGCCTCTCATCCAATCGCGCATGGAACAGTTCCATTGCGACCTTATGAACAACAACTTGTTCTTGGTTCTCAAACGATTGTCTTAATCGTGTCATCATAGTATAAGCATCTGACATGCCATAATATTGTTTCTTGAGTCCCGGTGAAAGCGAACTTAAGATGTATGATTTAACCTTAAATCATAATCCTTCCCAGCTTGGAAGACTTCGCGTTCTTCCGGTGTAGCGTCCTCTGCCACATTAAGGGGCAGTGGACCCTCAAGAACATATCTCAACCTCTCGGAATCGAGGACAATCCTCAAATTCAGATCCCAATCGGCGAAGTTATCAGCGCCTTTTAGTTTGTTCGCATCAAGCATACGTGCAAACTGATTTGTGGATGGTGCCGCCATCGCAAATCTATCATATAGATCACGAAAAACGGTTAGCAGAAATTTAAGCAGTTTCAAATAATATCATAAGCATAAACTAGATCATGGATTTTTAATCTAAAAATGCCTCTCCCACTAAATCATGCAATATTGTAATCCCCAAACAGAATACAAAGATTTAATAATTAAATTAAATACAAATAGTGAAAGGTGGATCCTGTGAATATATTTCAGCTCACAGCAGAGGCACGGTCTCGCCTACGTATATTCATCAGGTAGACAACTCATTTGTCAATCACTCACTAGTGACTCCTGGGTTTCCGGTCCTGGTCGTTTCTCATTGTCGCTGCTAAGGCAGGCCCACAAGGAGACGTACCAAGGTTAATCTCGTCAATGATAAAACTCAAGTTACTTGCGTAAACCTGACAGCTAGGGCACGTTCAGGATTCCGCTTTCGCTTGAATTTATCTAGTATCTTATATACATCCGATATAAATAAATCTCTATCGGCTACACCCTCACAGCAGAGGCACGGTCTCGGATGTAGTCACGGAGAAATATTTATAAACCATATTGACAAGACGGACCACATAACATGCATCAAATACATAATTACATTTAAACCTTATTAATTAGGGATTTTTCGCTAAGTGTCATACACCCTAAATCTAATCAAATTAGATTATAACATGCATGTATAAAGTCAAGAAAACATGATTAAACATTGAATTAAAAGGCTAATCATATTAGGGGGACTAGAATCAGACTTGCTCTGATAACATTTTGTAGGGGTTTTATTACGGAAATCCGATAACGCAGCGGAACAGTGGAAAATCAAAATTTTCCGATTTCAAAACTTTTTCTCGGATTAATAAAATAAACTTATTTATTTTATTATCCAATAATCAAATTATGAAATAAAACACTTCAAATCAAATTTATGTGAATTTACCGAATTACCCTTCAACATAACATTTTGTTTATTTTTAATCCGAAATTGTTCAAAATAATTTTGAATGATTCTAAATCATTTCTATGATGAATTTAACATGTCCCAAATTTCAAAAACAAATTGCCACAAAAACCCCAAATTCCTTATCATGGCCGAGAGCCTCATTGAGAGAGATAAAGTGTATTTTACACTTCCATGGTTCAAAACACATGTAAATGAAATCCAATCGACATAAGATTTTATATGTATCATATACACATCCAAATACACCATATAAAAGAAAAGCCCCAAATTTGGAGGTGGTTTCAAAACCTAATTTTTCAATTTCTACAAATTAGACCAAATTAACAAAATCCAATACTTCAATCATGTTTCCTCCATTCAAATCAAGTCTCAACACAATGAAATAACTATAGATCAAATGTAGGTCATTTAAGAGTGGGTCAACAACTCTAGATTAGCAACTTTGATTTCTAAAGAATCATAAGCAAACCTATGAAACCATTTCAAGGCCTTTAACATGCATCATTTTTCATCCAAGTTCTCAAACAAAAAAACACAAACTTCAAGAGTAGAATGAACATCAAATCATCAAAAAATGATACTAAGGAAGTTAGAAACAATTTCTATGTTGAAGGTTTAAAGAAAACACTTACAAAAACTAGATTTTCCAAGCCTTTTTCTATTTGGCCTTCAATCTTGCTCTCAACTCTTTTGTGTTATTTTTGTATGTTTCAAACTTATGAAACCCTAAAAAAATGAAACAAACAATATATACTCACAAAATTGGTCATGGCCGAAAATTGTAGGCATATATAATATCTAGATATTTTTTTGTTTCACTTAAATGCTTTATCAACTTGTTTACTTTATCATTTAACAATTTAAAGCTTATTCAACAAGTCAAGTAAAGCATCTTTGAGTCATTAAATAAAATATCATAACATTAGATATTTATATTTTTAATTATTTTAATTATTTAATAATTAACTAATTAAATAATTTTATAAATACAAATATATTAAATATATGTATTATATTTACATTAAATATCAAATACATATTGTTTGGGCCAAATTTGGTCCAGGGGTAGTTTCGTCATTTTACTTCAGACCCAATACTGGACGCACCCCTGAAGCCTCCTAATCAAACCCCAAAGACATAATGTCGGCCCAGGCCCGATGAACACCAACACCCATAACCGAAGGACCATCCAGAGGCCGGCCCACGTAACGCCTAAGTTCATAAACACCATTCATAAATTCAACAGTTTCCAGCCTACAACGGGCAAATGCAGTGAATATCCCTCATAAAGTCGACCGTTACCAAGACTCAACGGACGAGTAATCAAGTGCACACCCTCAGATAGGTATATAAGAAAGAAGGCCCCACGGTGGGGAGGAGGGGATTCTCTCCAGAATTCATATAATCACCATCCTACCGCCGTCACGGCATCACATGGGGATCAAGGTAGTCTCTAGCCTGCTATTCCGTTACTTACAGCTCGTCTTCACTACTGACTTGAGCGTCGGAGTGCCCCCGGCACCCACCACACCGGTGGGCAGTACTCTCGCTCACTCTACATCTTTGTTTTGCAGGATCGCCAGTGCCTCATCCTCACGAAATCTCGATTGTAGGCCTCGGGCGAAAACCAGCGCTTACAATTTGGCGCCCACCGTGGGGCCCTAGCGGTTCATAGCATACAAAGAGCTCTCCATCTACGATCCTTTCATCCATACTCATGTGGAATCACGCAACGAGTATCCTACAAATATAATCACAAATATCGGAACACATATCTTTAACCTCCCCAAAGGCCTGAGGCTACGGGTCACGCTAATAGTCCTATCATTTGATCCGACCCCCTTTAAAAAAAACATTCACCAATGTGGCAAGCGAAAATCCACCGACAATTGACCACCCAGTTAATCACCAAAAGAGCTACAATACTTCACTAACTGGCCGATTACAAGTCATCTATTTCGTGCAAAGGAAAATGCAGAAGTTTAAATGAGCAATCCCCTCCAGTCTACCTAGGGTCAGACTACCAACTACTTGGAAGGACTACCATAAGCACCAATGACGTGGAATGATGGCCATATTCTCCATACGATGTGGAAAAATCGATGTCAACTCTAAAGTACATACGAATGAATGTCATATTGTATGGAGGGATCGTCATCTCTCATATGACAGGGGAGGACTGTCGCCCCTTTCAGGCGACTGAAAGAATCTCCATCTCCTCTGTATGGCATGCATGGATTACCTTTAGCTCCATAATACGTGATTAGGAACAAGTACTTGGTATGAAGATGGCGTCACGGTCGATAATACCCGAATGAAGTTGGCATGGATATCCTAATTGACGTTACCAGGTATGTCTTGCACTTTTTAAGAATGTCTTAGTCGACATCGGCAAGGCATGAGACTTGCAATAGATGTCATAGTTGGTACCACCATTTATAGTGTGAGACTTGCTAAGGTGTCGAAACTACAATTTACAACCTGATAATTGATAAAGAAATCGCAGTCGACATTTACAATGAGGCATATGACTTGTTAGGGATGTCTCACTCGACATCAGTGTATTAGAGGATGTCCCAATTGTCATTATTATATATATATAGCTTGTCATTTGCTTGAGATTACATTTGATACTCCCAGTATGAGGCTTGTCACTAGTTTGAGATCTCATTTGGCATGAGATGGAAGAAGTCATAGCGAGATAGTTGAGGTACCATTCCACACGACGATGAAAAAGTCATAGCTAAGGGTTCCACCCCACTCATTAAGGAAGAACTATTAGCTAGAGGTGGAAACACCACTTGATACTACATAGTGGTCTCGGCTAGGAATGAATGTTCCAAATAAATATTCATCTTGTGATAAATGAGTGGCCTATTCGACACTACAATAATGTAGTCTCTGCTTAAGGAAGATGCTCCAAATGAAGATAGACCATGGATATTCAGATGAGTGTCTCACTTGACATTGTGAGGCAGTAGACTCATTTTAAAGAGTATACACCACTTAAAGAAAGCTCCACACACACCATTTCATGAGCAACCACCACTCAATGCCATTCCACATGACAGCCCACTCGACAGTCCACACGACATTCTACTACTTTCATGCGTGCGTGAGTTGATCCCACGTGAAAGAATGAAACCTTGAATGTCAATTGGAAGAGCCATAACCTTTAGCCCTAAACATACGATTTGGAGGATATCATGACTTCTTTGTCTTCATCGTCAATTGCTTCATCGGCTGCAAGCTGTTCAAAGTAGACAGTTATTGCATTCAAATACATTGTCGCCAGTAGTCTCTCTACATCTCACAGTGTCGTCGAAACCATATGAGCCTCTGCTGCAGTCTCCCATATGGCATTGTCACACGTGTATGCGGTCCCACAGCTGAAGTAGAGATCTACCAAAGGTTTAAGTAAACGGCTGACGATTGAGAATGTGGTGGATATACTTCAACTTGTCAGGCTGTACGGTGCACCGGATCTTCATCTCAAGTGCATGAAGTTTATTGCTAGTCGTTTGAAGGCTATTGAGAAAACTGAAGGATGGAAGTTCTTGAGAGCACATGATCCTTAGCTCGAGCTGCAGATTCTTCAATTCATGGATGAAGCTGAAACGAGAAGAAAAGAGGACACAAAACTCTACCAAGTCTTATTACTATATGCATATCACACACATCAATATGCCAAACCAATAAAGCCCAACCTTGTAGAGCCCACCAGCCATCACCAGGCCTTGAAACACGGCACCTCGACGGCTCATAACATTCGGCTTATACCTAACAGACGACCCACATTTCTTAACACAACAGTCTTTTCCTCGACTCAAGGAGATGTCGCCTCAGCAATGGTAGAGTTCGTGGACCACGTCTTGGGGACTAGAACCCATGATGGTGAAGTTGTTGTAGTCGTAACACTAGTCACATTGATGGACGCCTCAGCATTACCAGCAGCAAAAGAATTAGAAGCCACACTCTGGCTGGGTGTAACTGTGGTAGAGACCCCAACACCGAATCCAAAAATGCTGCATCCTGTGCCTGTAGTTGCGAATGTACCACTGGAAGTACTGCTTCCTGTACCAGCGAATGCAGATGAAGCACCAAGGAGGTCGCTAGTAGAATTACCAAAGCTCGTCTCATTTTTCTTGGCTTCAGTTGATTCTGTGCCAGAAGTGGCTGACGATGGTGAGATTGAAGTTGCTGGAGATGATCCAAACTTGAAAATAGAAGCAGCAGTAGAAGGTGTTGTAGCTGAGGAAGTGATTACGGAAGTGGCTTCACTGTTGGTGGTGGCAGATGAGACATTGGAGCTACTAAACAAGTTCTGACTAAAACCAGTTTTGAAAATAAATGTGGCGTTTGTTTAAAGATAAACCTTTAGCAGGTGCCCCAAAGGAGGATAATAAGCTAGTAGTTGATGATGAAGTGGATGCAGCTGAAGGGAATGAAAATTCAGGCGTCCTAAAAGAGACTCTACTATCAGCTTTATCAGCTGGCACTATTGTCACAAAATCATAGTCGTTTGTGAGACCAGCACCTTTGAAGTCAAGTTAGTAGGCTTTGTTTGCTCGCATGAAAGATAGCTTCCCGGGGACAACATATTGCATGAGGGGGCTGTAGGCCTCTTGTATTCTCTATTCATGCATGCAACGTGGGCTTTGGTTCCACCTTTTTATTTTCTAAGCTTTGGGCTCGCTTCATGGGCTTCCTAAAAAAATAAAAAAATCATGGCATAAAAAAGGATATGCCACTCGACAAAATATGCCACTCGACAAAGTAAACCCACCTGGCAGGCTAAACAAAACAAAATAAAATGGAACAGGAGTCTCACATCATTGGTTGCAAGGATGGGCAACCAAAGCAAGATGATATGTCGTGTCCCACACTGTCTGGGGAACGCGTCTCCAGGAAAATCAACTCACCACTACCCAAATCGAAGCCGAGAAAGAGAACAGTCCAAAATACAGGAATAGCATCTGATTTAGGGAGACTATAACACAAAGTCAAAGGCAAAATCGGACCAAACTCCATGTGAGTTTGACCATTGTATTAAGCGACATACACAATGGAAACTCATGCTTCATCTTACCCATACTACGTTGATCAAGGAATCTTTTATCATGCCTAGAAGGAAAGATCATTAGTTACTACATGAAGTTCAATCGACCAACCTTCGTAAGGTAGAGTGAGAATAATTTTGGAACTCCATGAGGTCCATTCGAAATTAGACCTTCAATTACTTTTGTTAAGTCTTGTAGAATAAGGGTGGTAGTTTGAGGAATAAATACCCTCATTGATATTTAGCATGTATCGTAGTGTGAGGGATGAAACCCCATTGACCTTTTTTAGGTCTAGTAGAATCAAGATTGATGCCTTAGACTTTCATCAAGTCCATTAGTTAAAACCATTCGACGGTAGTAGTATCTTAGAAGAGTGAGGAGTGGTGACCTCATCAAGCTCATTGTAGAATCTAAGGCCTTCCTTAGGTCTAGTAGAGAAATAATAAACATTCAACAAACCCATCCCATTGTATCTTAGGCCTTCTTTAGGTCTAAGAAGTGAATTTGAGTTCATACCATAAATCCATTCAACCGTAGTCTCACAGACCTTCATCAGGTCTAGAAGAGTAAAGACTCTCATTGATCCATGTTTAGATCATATTGAATGAAGAATGAAGACCCTTGTGGATCTTCATCACAAATGAAGTGTGTAGACTCCAATGAACCTTCACAAGGTATAGTGGAGTGTGTATAATTTCTTAGACCTCCTTCATATCAGAGTATGCTTCTTATATTGAAGAGTAATTGATTAGTCACACGACGAATCCTCCAGACGACAGGTATCTTTATTCTCCTTTACCTTGATTGTGGTTTCGAAAATTTGCAAGCAATGCCGTATGACAAAGCTGAAGACCTGAACTACTCTTGTATGGAGTGTATGCCAAACCTTCATATGGTTTAATCGACTGGGAACATCTCTCTTGGCTCGTGTAGAGTCAACATATGGTATTCATTGGCCTTGAAAAATTTTGAAGACTCCCATGATCCATGGAGATTGTCCTGACCTTCATCTGATTTAGTCGACCGGGAACATTCCCCACGGACTCATGTCGAGTCAAGTTGTAGACATGGATTACACATGTCGTATGACTTATATCCTGAACCTCCATCTGGTTCAGTCGACCGGGGACATCCCCCATGGACTCATGCCGAGTCAAGTTATAGACATGAATTACACATGTCGTATGACTTATATCCTGAACCTCCATCTGGTTCAGTCGACCGGGGACATCCCCCATGGACTCATGCCGAGTCAAGTTCTAGACATGAATTACACATGTCGTATGACTTATATCCTGAACCTCCATCTGGTTCAGTCGACCGGGGACATCCCCCATGGACTCATGTCGAGTCAAGTTGTAGACATGGATTACACATGTCGTATGACTTATATCCTGAACCTCCATCTAGTTCAGTCGACCGGGGACATCCCCCATGGACTCATGCCGAGTCAAGTTATAGACATGAATTACACATGTCGTATGACTTATATCCTGAACCTCCATCTGGTTCAGTCGACCGGGGACATCCCCCATGGACTCATGTCGAGTCAAGTTGTAGACATGGATTACACATGTCGTATGACTTATATCCTGAACCTCCATCTGGTTCAGTCGACCGGGGACATCCCCCATGGACTCATGTCGAGTCAAGTTGTAGACATGGATTACACATGTCGTATGACTTATATCCTGAACCTCCATCTGGTTCAGTCGACCGGGGACATCCCACATGGACTCATGTCGAGTCAAGTTGTAGACATGGATTACACATGTCGTATGACTTATATCTTCCTGGCCTCATCAAGTCCAGACGACCGAGGACATCCCCCATGGACTCATGTCGAGTCAAGTTGTAGACATGGATTACACATGTCGTATGACTTATATCCTGAACCTCCATCTGGTTCAGTCGACCGGGGACATCCCCCATGGACTCATGTCGAGTCAAGTTGTAGACATGGATTACACATGTCGTATGACTTATATCCTGAACCTCCATCTGGTTCAGTCGACCGGGGACATCCCCCATAGACTCATTTCGAGTCAACTTGTAGACATGGATTACACATGTCGTATGACTCATATCCTCCTGGACTCATCAAGTCCAGTCGACCGGGGACATCCCCCATAGACTCATTTCGAGTCAACTTATAGACATGGAGGGCACATGTCGTATGACTGATATACTGACCTTCATCGGGTCCAAACGATTGGGTACTTCCCCAATGGCTCTTGTAGACTCAAGTTGATAACTTGACATTCGTTTGGTTCAATTAGTAGGCAGCATCAACGCTAGAGTACAGCTACATAATATAGCCTCGTCCCAGGCGACACATGCGTCAAGTACTCTCCAAGCCAATGACTCTTGACTTAGAGAGTATGGGACAAACTGTTTGGGCCAAATTTGGTCCAGGGGTAGTTTCGTCATTTTACTTCAGACCCAATACTGGACGCACCCCTGAAGCCTCCTAATCAAACCCCAAAGACATAATGTCGGCCCAGGCCCGATGAACACCAACACCCATAACCGAAGGACCATCCAAAGGCCGGCCCACGTAACGCCTAAGTTCATAAACACCATTCATAAATTCAACAGTTTCCAGCCTACAACGGGCAAATGCAGTGAATATCCCTCATAAAGTCGACCGTTACCAAGACTCAACGGACGAGTAATCAAGTGCACACCCTCAGATAGGTATATAAGAAAGAAGGCCCCACGGTGGGGAGGAGGGGATTCTCTCCAGAATTCATATAATCACCATCCTACCGCCGTCACGGCATCACATGGGGATCAAGGTAGTCTCTAGCCTTGCTATTCTGTTACTTACAGCTCGTCTTCACTACTGACTTGAGCGTCGGAGTGCCCCCGCACCCACCACACCGGTGGGCAGTACTCTCGCTCACTCTACATCTTTGTTTTGCAGGATCGCCAGTGCCCCATCCTCACGAAATCTCGATTGTAGGCCTCGGGCGAAAACCAGCGCTTACATATATATATCCAATTTTGTGTCCATAATTTATCCACCCGTAAATTATGACGATCACGGATAAACTCGCTGAATCATACAGGTCGAGGTCATGGAAAATGTATAATTCCTCCGTCACAGGTATCCGGATAAATCCCAGAGATATAGATGTAAACATCGAATCTCTATATGGATTATCCAGCCGACTATACTATTAACAATCTCAAAAAGAACATTTAGAACTAACTTATAAAATGTACCACGGGCCCATGGTTTTTATCTGATTGCTAATCATATGGACTACCTATGCTCTGATACACAGAACTGACGGATCATATCTCGATACACACAGGACACCCTGGGGATCTATCTACACCCAATGAACAGGCGGATGTCTGATCTTAATAGATCGGTGACGTGACTGCCATCTAAGTGTAGAAGATGTCTCATGTGCCCACAGTGGTATCTCAAGTCGAAGAATCACAAGTGCTACTCAACCCGATAAGATTCTTATTGACGTTGGTGTACCATCCATTAAGAATATTCGGTGAGTCGTTAAGTGTTTATCCGCTACAAACACCTACACGTCTATACTAGTCTCCAAGACTTATGGTTCATTGAGAAACCATTGGAATCATATATTCCAGTATACGATATGTACCGGTCTCAATGGGTTTACTATACTGACCAAGTAGTGTAAACCTTGACCAGGAACTGTCTGAGAATGACAACGTCATGATACAACTCAATGTAAGTTGCGACGCTTTTGCAACTGCACCATGACTAGTCATTCTAAGGTCATTACGTCTTTACCATATTAAAAGATACATTATATTATAGAAACTGCATATGTTATTCAAAATAATAACGTTTTACAGAAGTATTCATAAAGAAATACAACCGGGAATTGGCGCTCTGGGCACCAACCCCAACATCATCATCATCACTCGACGGATTATGAACAACTTTCTTCACGATTTTCATCACTATAGTTTTTGGCTTTTTATAACCAGGAAGTTTCTTTTCATAAACCTGCAGTTTTCCTACGAGGTCATCTAATTTAAGCTGATCAAGGTCATTACTCTTCTCGATGACGGTGATATTGGGTAGGAACTTATTAGGCATAGATCTAAGGATTTTCCTAACTATCCTACTGGTAGGGATAGTCTAACCTAAGTTAAAGCTTGAGTTAACGATATTGTTAATCTAAGCGTAGAATTCATCAAATGTCTCATCATCCTTCATTATGGCGACCTTAAACCTAGTGGCAAGATCTTGAAGTCTATTATTTTTAACAGACAGTGTGCCCTCATGCACAGTCTGTAGGATGTCCAAACCATATTTGGCTATCTCACACATAGAGATTCTCCTAAATTCGGCTGAGCATACAGCACCATGAATGACATTAATTACATTGTTGTTCCTATTGCTAGCATCAAATTCATCTTTGGTCCAGGTCATTTTATCTTTAGGGGAAGAGACCCCATTAACTATATTACGGGAGGTTTTCACCCATATTCTACTGTCATCCAGACCTTCTCATCTAAGGACTTAAGGAACACTCTCATGCGAACCTTCCGATGCAAATATTCAGTCCCATCAAAGAATTGGGGACAATTTAAAGGTTGGCTTCTCTCCATAGCTAACGGGTCAATGATCGAGTTCAGGCTCTAATACCAATTGAAAGTTCGTAAGTATCCAAGGTTATAACCTTATGTAGAACTTATCACAATTACTAAGACAAGTTTTAAATTAATGTGTTTATGGATTAATCAACAAACAACCTTATTCTAACAAATATTCAATCAACGCAAATTAACAATGCAGAAAATAAAACAACACCACAAATCAACACAAGTTATTTTAGTGACGAAGTGAAAAACTCGTGCTAGTAAAAAATACTCTGGGTATCTCGACTACCAGCCCAAAACCCACTATATAAGAGAAAACCTTATAGCGATGGTAAAAGACTTATGGTGCAACTCAATCGACTCTAATACCTCTACACTGCAAGAACTCGAAGAACTCCTCGAGGCTGTACATGATTTTCTTCAAAACCTCTGAAGTCTCTTAGCGGATTAACTCTGCAACTCTGAACGCTGGAACTCCGACTACCAATCTTCCTCATTGGGAACTCTGAAGGTTTAGGAAATTGGGTTTGTTTGTGTTGATGGTAAATCAAAGAAAGAACCCACCAAAACAAAGAAGACAGAAGATTGAAAAGAGTCTTCAAGGTGAGAACAAGAAGGTTGAAAAACTATGAAGGTTTTTAGGCTCAAGATATTGTGTTTCTAACCCTTGTGAAGGTGGCTTAATGTTTGATTATATATGTAGGGCAAAAGAAATGGTTTCCTAGTGTTATTTTGGCTTTAAAACGTGTATAAAATAACCTACTTACGCAAGGACATTCGAACGCACTTCAAACGCAACTCAAACACAAAGTTTCTGCCTCAAACGTTCGAACGCAAATATGAACGCCACACGAACGCAGGTCGCGGACTGATTTTCAAGGGCAACTTAAAACGCTTGTAACTTTCTCGTCCCTTAGCCAAATCATGCGTTCTTTATATGTACACGATCATCTTCGAGTCTACTATCTAAAGCAACTGAACTCATGTCAATTTGAGTTCTAAATATTCTGAAATATTCAAAAGAGTGAACATCGCTCGGATAATTCCATCAGATTTTATCCAAATACTTGTTCAATTGCTCTGATCTTCAAGACTCATTACAACTCAATTGAACTTGTTTTGTTCGGACATTAGCAATAAAAATGAAACTAACAGACGCTAAAGTACGTATTTGACGACGAATATTTTTAATGCCAAATAATTTTGTAATTAATAAAAACTTTTTATTTTTTCTTTTAGCGTCAAAATTTATTACCTTTAGCATTGAATATTGACGCTAAAGGTTATATAATATTAAAAATATTATATATTTTTATTACTTTTAGCATCAAATATTTTGACGCTAAAGGATATACGAAAAGTATTATTACAAATTGACATTATAAATTAATTTCATTACAAAGGTAATTAAATTTTTAGAAAACATAAGAACATTATTAAAAAATTGGTATAAAATATTATAACAATGATATCTTTATGATATAAAAATAAAATTATAAAATTTATCACAATAAAAAAACATAAAATGATAAAAATAATTTTCTATATATTTTCTAAATCTTCACTTTCATTGTTTTTCATTTTCTTCACTATCTTCATTTTCACCATTCCTTCGTCTTCATATTCCCCTATAATATATATATATATATTGGATGTTATATAAAATACAAAAAATAAAACAAAACACTAAAGGAAAAATGAATTTTAGAGAGGAAATAGAGTATGAAAGAAAGAAAGTGAGACTATAAGAAATGAAGAGAAAATGAATTTATAGGAAAAAAATAACCTTTCGCGACAAAAAAAATCTTTCGTCGCTAAAGTTCCTCAAATAGCGGGAATTATTTCCGCCAAAATTTTGTCTTTAGTGTCGAAATTTTTGACTTTGAGCGTTGAAAATTCGTCACTAAATATCAAAAAATTAAATATAATATTATTAGGCGATAAATTCAATTTTAGAAAGCGGGAATTCGAAAATTTTAAATTTATCTTTTAGCATCAAAATTTTTGACTTTTAGTTTTGAAAATTCGTAGCTAAATGTCAAAAATTAAATATATTTTTATTAAGCGATAAATTCAAATTTTAGAAAGCGGGAACTCTACAAATTTAAATTTAACATTTAGTGTCGAATTTAAATTTCGATGCTAAAAGTTTTATCCTTTAGCGTCCAAATAGTTTGTTGACGCTAAAAGATAGAACCTTTAGCGTCGAAATATAAATTCTACGCTAAAGCATCAACGCTTTAACGTCAAACAACTATTTCGACGCTAAAGGTGTAACCTTTTAGCGTCGAAATAATTTTCGACATTAAAAGGTTACCTTTTATCGTCGAAATTTAAATTTGATGTTAAATGATTTTTTAGCGCCGAAAAAAATTTCGACACTAAAGATCCATTTTTTATAATGATAAGACCCAAAGACTAATAAAACCAAATCTTAAGACTAATAATTACAATTCTTTATTCATTCAAGTAGGAGTGAGGAATCAAATAAAATTCCCTACAAACACTATCAAGTAACAACTATACCCAAGATGAGGTGAATTGAGTAATTAAAAAAATTAACGCGGAATTATAAATTTGAGCAATTTTAAGCTTTCAAGATTTACCAACAATTATAAAATACAATATTGATTCAAAATAAAATTGCACAATCTAAAGATAAAGGAAGAGAGATACAACACTGATTTTATAGTGGTTTGACCCAATCACTTGTCTATGTCCACTCTCTTCAAGTTCGCTTGAAGGTTTCAATAAACTTACAACCAAGAGATTTTTTTCACCAAGACTTCTCTCAAACCTTTTACACCAACTCCACCATTGAGAGTACTCATAAGTCACATAAGGAATGTCACACAAGTATTTTGAATAATGAAAATTTGTGTGTAAAACACTATTTGGGAACTCACTAAGAAAATACAAAGATTGAAGAGTGAGTGTGTTACCCAAATATATCTAAGCTCATTAAGATGTATATGAAGATGTATGTAATGCGCTTATGAAATGATAAGAATTAAATGATCAAAATTATTTTGTATTTCTATCAGTTTTTACTTTCAAGATAATGTTGGAAAGTGTAAGAATTCAACAAAAATGGAAAAGTCTCAATTGATAGTGAAAAATTCAAGCAGACCCAACTTTTCATCCTGAGACTGGTATATCGGTCTACATGGATCGGTATGTCAATTGAAAGTTCAAACGGCTACTGAATAGTTACAGTTGAACTTTAAATACGCCACATCTACCAATATGGGTACCTGTATGGATACCGGGATGGGTCATGTCAGTTCTAGAAAGTATGCAAAACACTCAGGTTCACCAGTATGGATACCAGTATGGTTCATGCCGGTTCCATAGACTTGTTTTTCTTCAGATATACCGGTATGAAAATTACCTGGTTCTAGAAGTTATGCAATTAGACTTGAAGACCGGTATGAAAGCTCGTATGTATCAGACGGGTTCCAGAGAGCATGCAAAAGAGTTCTGAGACACCAGTATGCTGATATCATGGACCGGTATGCCGGTCTCAACAATTCAAATATATATATATATAATTATATATATATATATATATATATGATCTTAAGACTTATATGAGCATACATGAATCCTATGAGCTTAGAAATACTTGAATATCAACTCACTTATATTTAGAGTCCTAAACTATAAGATTTTACATCACCGCTTCTTTAATTGGGCTTTGACTTTGCGTTCTTTTATTATTAGTACCATGATTTTGATGATGCCAATGAAGCAAAAAAAGCTCAAAGATAAGAAGCTCAAAGACATGAAGACCTTGGCAAAGAAGATCAACGTTAGCGACTTGATTTCGACGGTGTCCAAAAGTCTTAACATTAGAAAATCAAGTTCAATGAGTCAAAGAGCCAACATGTTGATAAAGAGTCTAAAATGAGCTAAAAGATGACCAAAGAAACAAAGATTGATGAAGAGCCAAAGTGAGCTAGAAGATTATCAAGAGATCGAACAAATATGATAAATTGAACAATGAGATTAATTTGTAAAGCTACTAAGTAAGTGACTTAAAATTGACAAGATTTGTAATTTAATATTATTTTGTCACATATCTAATTCGCCCCTTCTTGAATATAATTATTATTGTTTAAATGTGTTTGTAGGTAATTTCATCAAACACAAGAATTATTACAGAAAATATGGAGTCTTGACCGAGTGAAATTGTAATGGAATTAAAATTTAAAAGAATGCCATTTAGAAATAGCTTCCTGATTTTGGAAAAATTTGTCACTCTTATTTCTGGTTTTTCTATTTTCTTTCATGTTTTCGACTCTCTTTCGGGATTTCGCTCTCTCTCTGGCTTCGGCACTTTGGGGCTTCGGCTCTCTTTCGGGATTTCTCTCCCTCTCTAGCTTCGGCACTTTCAGGCTTCGGCTCTCTTTAGGGATTTCGCTCCCTTTTCGGCTTCATCATTCTCTTGGGCTTCGGCTCCCTTTTCAGCTTCGGCTTTATTTCGGGATTTCACTCCCTCTCCTGCTTCAGCATCATTTTGGGCTTCGGCTCCCCCTTCGGGCTTCATAGGTTAAAGCTCTCCGGCTTCGGCATCCTCTTGGGCTTCGACTCCCCCTTCGGGCTTCGTAGGTTAAAGCTCTCCTACTTCGGCATCATTTTGGGCTTCGGCTCCCCCTTCGGGCTTCGTAGGTTAAAGCTCTCCGGCTTCGGCATCCTCTTGGGCTTCGGCTCCCCCTTCGGGCTTCGTAGGTTAAAGCTCATCCATTATCTCAAAGTTTCCAGCCTCCAAGTTTCAAGATTTCCAAGTTTCAGAACTCCGCTCTCCGATTTCAAGATGCAACCTCAAGCTTACTCCTTCGTTACCAGCTTGAGTTTGAGGGGGGGTTGTTAAGGAATATGGAATCAATATCCAAAATAGAATTCCTATTACCATTAGGATTTAAGGTTTTATTATATTTCTCTATTATATGTATATTTCCTATAGTCTTTATTATTGCTCATTACTATAGGATTCATTTTCTATTTTGTTTTTCTATGTAGCCTATATATAGGCATTTACCATTGTAAATTCATATAGAGTGAATTCAAGACTTCTTTTCATTATCTAACATGCCCTATAGAATTAGAAACAAGGGAAATTGGAAGTTGACCAAATTATAAATAGCACCAAACTGTTGGTTATTTCTACAAGTTTCCACCAGTTTTTTCATCGCATTAATCTTTTATTACGTCTCAACCATTTTTTTCAGATTAATTGTATGTAAGTCCCAAAAGAAATAAATATCTAAATTCAAAGAAAGTCCACGTATATATAAATAAACATATCGATCTCTTCACAAGACCAAATTAAGATAATTGACCCACCACTTTCTCAATGATTGATTAAATAGTCTCCTCACATGCTAATCCATGTGGGTTTTGTTTTGGTTTTGTTTTTTTTTGTTTTTTTTTTTTTTTTATCAAAATGGATCCTCACGAAACTCTAATCCAGTTTATTATTTGATAGTTTCTGATTTATGAATAAAATAAAATTTTATATAAATATGTTGGAACTTGGGATTATGATCATCTCGACAAAGCTTAATTTTGCTAGATTTTGTTTGCTAATACAATGTTAGGCATGCATTAGAGTCTCCGACATACAATCAATGATGTTTAAGTTTAAGCAATACCCCCACCAATTAATTTAATCACTACTAAATTCAATTTTAATAATCTCAAAAATTCTTGATTAACATTTAAATGGTTACTTGTAATTAGGATTCCTAATTTTATGATGGAAAAATGACACACAACTACTTCACATTGTCATAATAATATTTTAATTCCTATAGTTTTGAAAATACAAGTTTTATTCTTTATCCTTAAATATTTTTCGTTAATTGTGAATCATTTTTCATCCAATTAGAATTAAATGATTTAAATACCCTAAAACATATCTTTTTTTGAAAGTCCCTAACACGTATCTAAAGATGTTAAAAATTATTTCAAAAGTGTATAAAAAGTGACTTAATTAACAAATAAAAAAATATCGATAAGGATTAAAATTTATATTTTCTAAAACCACATGCACTAAATCTTATATATTTAAAATTATAAAGACTAAAATGTGATTCTGATAATTTATAAGATATAGTCAAACGTGATTTTATGTTAATGCATGTAAGTTCCTTACCCACGCGATGACCTAATTAGCTTTTCTCTATTTTGCTTTTGGTGAACTTGACAAATATCAATAAATGTTCACACAAATTAAGGAGGAGAAAGCGAGAGAAATCCGAGTTCTATGTTGAACAAATAAATACATATGCATGATTAATTGGTAGTTAATATATAAACATGATTAAAATATTTATTTTGGTCTTACATGATTAATATGTACGCAAGTTAAAATATCTTCACAAAGTTAGGTAAAGGTTTTTTTTTTTTTTTTAAATAATTAAGGTAAAATTCGGTAAAATTTTAGAAAAATAATTTGGTCAACCTAAAACTTTTTCAAACATTGCATTTTTAAATGCAATATTGAAGGTGTAAGTTTGTGATCCCCTTTCTGATGAGGTCAATTGTCCGTTTTGAGATCTCGATGAAGGTGTGTAAGAGCTGTGCCCAGAGATCTTGCTCTTTTGAACGGTCCTACATGATTTTGTCCTTTCATGAAGCATCATCCACATGAACGTGGTTGTTAGGAGCTCATATGTCCGACTCTCACCGTGGCTCCGTAGAGTATAAAGATAATTGAGTGGCATATAAACCCTGATTGTAACTAAAACCATAGAGTTCGTTTATATAAGGTGGTGCTACCATGATTGTAACTAAGAATTTTCAAGTTACAATCAGGGTCTATATGTCACTCAATTATCTTTACGCTCCACGGAGTCACAATGAAAGTTGAACATATGGGCCCCTAATTGCCACGTTCACATAGATGAGGCTCCCTACGGGGATAAAATCGTATGAGACTGTTCAGGAGAGCATGACCCCTGAACCCAGCCCCTCGCACACCTCCGTCGAGATCCCTAAACGGACAATAGGCGTTGTGGGAAAGGAGATCACAGACTAACACCTTTAAATATCATTTGATGTCACATTCATTTTAATACATTACAAATTTACAGATATATCCACTAAAATACTAAATACATATATTTATAAGATAGCCTAAAATACTATTTTATCTCCATATATATATATATAAATTAATTTTTAATTCTAAAAATATTTAAAATTTAATATAAAAAACACTAAAAATATAGAAATTCTTAATTTTTTTTTCATTTTTAAGTTTTAAAATTTTTAAAAAAATAATTTTTTATTTTTTATTTTTTTTTAAAAAAAAATTATGTTGGACCCGATCTTACCCGATAGATTTCGGGCGCGGCCCGGTCCGATATTTTGCCATATATAAAGTCAATGATGATTTGCAAAATTTTCAATCTAAGCTCTCAAAAGCTATTGAAGATTTTTTATGCCGCGATTTCATTATTGATAGTGTATAGTTTAAATTTAATTATTTTTATGTTCTTATCTATTAACCATGAATAACAATTGTGAATTAATTTGTATAAGAGAATTTTAGATATATAGAGAATCTTAAATCTTGAAATATACATTGTGGGATAGATATTGAAACGGTTATTATTACTTATTTATTTTATTTTAATTGCTTACTTCTGTTTTATAATTAACTTTTCAAACTAGTTACTTATTAACATCTCTCCAATTTTACAATCATTTCTTGAGTAAACTTTTTGAATTATAGCACTCTATCCATTTGAGATAACTTCCACTTTGATCTTCTCAAGTATATTCCATTAAAATTTAAACAAAATACACACACCCTAACAATTAATAATAATAATAATAAACCTTTAAAAAGTTAATTCAATTATTGCTTTTAAGAAATAAAATTATACTCTTAACTCATCCCTTCATTTCTCATCATTAAAAGGTTTTATGAATAATTTGATACGTGTGTATATATACTTAGAATCACTCTTTCAAGAAATACTTGTGTGAAATGAACATAGAGATGACGTGATATGTTTGTCTATTAATATTTTAATATATATATATATATATATATATATATATTTACCCACATTAAACTTAAAATTAATCAATAAAAATATTGGAGAAAAAAATTATTAATTAATACATATCATATATTAATTAATTGGGTATATTAAAGTTAATTCAATTATTGCATAGAAGGTTTAATGATAATTTGATACGCGTGTATATATATATATATATATTTAGAATCATTCTTTGAAGAAATACTTGTGTGGAACGAACATACGGATGATGTGATATGTCTGTCTATTAATATTTTAATATATAGATATATTAAATTTAAAATTAACCAATAACAATATTGGAGAGAAAAATTATTGATTAATATATATCATATATTAATTAATTGGGTATATTAAATTTACCCGAGATGTGTTTCTCTTCCCTCTTTCACGTTTTATTGTTTAGGATTACTAATTGATGATGGAATTATTCTCATGTCCAAGAGTGGATACATACATATACATAACACACAAGCATGCGTAAGAAATATTTCTTAAGATTTAAGTAATGCTTAAAAAGAGACAACTAAAGAAAATGGACAGAAATTAAATATGATACTCATACTACGATTAGGTTTAGTCAAATCAAAATTAATAAACCGACAAGATGTATTATATATATAAAACAAATGTGCATTAAAATCCAAATAAGAGTCAACTTTGGAGATCTCTATTTCCTTGAATTGGGGATTCTCACATTTTCCTCTTCACTTTTTTCTTTTCTTTTCTTTCAACTGAAATGGATTGTTTTAGAAAATTTACAAGTGAATTTGAAAATTGGAGCAATAATGCTTTGTACAATATTAGTGAAAGTCATTTCGAAGATCGTGATTTGATGATGTATGATTTAGGATCTGATATTTGGTTCATGGATTTAAATTCAGGAAGTACGTTTTTTGTAAAAATATAGAACAACCGAAGGTTTTACCTACTCCGTTTAAATCTGAAAAAAAAATAATTTGGCGACGAAATTTTCTAACTATTCTAAATATATATATATATATTAGTGAAAGTCATGGAAGGTTGCTTAGTTCTTTTCATTGACAAGAAAAATCACTTTATGTGATCCCGAAAAAGCTATACATAAAAGTCGGTATCTTCAATTTTAACTTAGAATAAGATCCAAACGACTTTTTAGTTGCTCATCTATGTTAAATTTCAATGATTTAGAGTAGGGATGGCCGTTGAGATATTTCATACTAATTATGATTTAGGATGAAATTATTTTTTAAAATTAGAATGAAAATTCATTTTAAATCTCGATTGGAGTTCGAGATTTTTTAGGATTAAATTTAAATTTTGGGAAGAAAAATCATCTCAAATTTCGACCAAAATTTTTATTTGACAATTTTTTCTCCTAAATCTTATATCAAACAATACAAAAACCTAAATTCCAATCAAGATTCTATATTTTTTTGTTAACAAAATGTTTGATTATTCTTGTATCAACAAAAAATCATAACAATTAAGAGTGACAACAGACCGGACTCGGATTTTATCAAACCAGGCACGGGCTAGGATTATGTCGGGTCGGGCCGAGCCGAGCTTTTGAAAGTAATATTTTTTTAAAAAAAATGAAATGATTACTTTTAAAAAAAAATTAATACTTAAAAAAAAAAAATTAAGAATGCAAATGTTTTTAGTATTTTTTTGGATTGCACCTTACAAATTTATTTATAAATATATGTATAAATAGACCGGACACGCTCGAACTTTTCTGCTACCCTTCCTTGTTCACTAAAGGGTCCAATAGAAGGCCTAGTAGTCAATCCTTTTCAGTTTTGGTATCCAAACTTTAATGACCCATAAATTGCTACAACAAGGCCATTAAAAACATTTCAAATGCACATAAAAGGTAATTGGGTTAGCCTAGATCCATGTGCAAGCTAAAACCCCGACCCACTAACAAATGTGAGCCCAACCAACTTCACACTGCACCTGAGGTAGCTAACAAGAGGATTCAGTCAAAAAAAATAAAATAAAATAAAAATTGGCCTTGAAATTCAAAGCTTTTGATTGTCAAAACATGGTTGATAGCTAGGTCTCAACTTTCATTATCTTCTTTATGTATGAACTTTTTTTCAGGCATTAACTTCTATCAGCTTCAATGGGTGCTTGTTACTTCACAATAATTGAATGAATTGGTTGACTGATTTATCATTAACACTATTATCTTGTACTGTCTTAATGAAAGATTTTATGGCCACTTGAGCTTCTTTACAATTTCTCAAATTATTCAATTCTTTCTTGCCCATGTCACCTTCAAAATGCAAATCCATTAATCTATTCAAGAAAAATATTAGATCATTTTGCGACAACCTCTAACTTTTTTCACATCTCTTAGCACATTTTTCTAGTTGAACTAATCGATATTTATCATGATTATCTATTTCACTTATATTGAATCTTTTACGGAACTCATCATATGAGAAATCTCGTACGCTGAACCATTTTGCGGCAAAGAAAACAAAATGGCAAATTTACTCCACATAACCAATGCAAATAACAGAAACAGGACAATTCATTGAATAATTTGAATGTACAGCATATGATGAATGATAAATTGACCCATCAAAGAATCGAACAGCAACAGACACCGCCCACATTAAATTCCAACTCAGCTTCTGCCATTCTATCTTTTATTATCAGTTTGCATTTTTCAATTTCACCATGTGAATTATGTCTCCTTCTTTCTCTATTGTGACTACATTTTAACAGAGAACCATACAGAAGCCATACAGCTTGAAGAAAATGTGGCAGGCTGAGGCGAAAATGTGTCTATTAGATATCTAGTATTTTCTGAATAGAGTCGTGAAACATTTTAAAAAGAGTGACCTAGTCTGCAATTCAACTCAATTCCGATTTTATTTTCATGATGAACGATAATCTTTCCAAACTGTTTCTACAATACATAAATATTTGTACAGTCTGCCCCACTCTTTTTGTGGAGCCATATTTACTCTCTGTACTCAAAGGGCTCCCATGCCTCTGATTCCTCTGGGTTGTGTCCACTGCCAGGCCTTAACTTTACTTATCTTTTTCTTTCCTTGGTGTCAATGAAGTACATGTAATAATTTTCAATAAGCCAGCCTCACTCTCAAAAAAGAAAAACCCTTTTGCAGAAATTGAAGAAAAGGGCATTGCCATTTTAATATAAACTAGCAGATGATGACCCCCATTTCTGCAACATCTCATTGTTATTTTTCACATATCTAGTACTCACAAGTCACAATAATTCAGAGCATCTGCCTCAAATGAATATGTCTCCATCTTTATATGTTGCTGTTTTAACAAATGATTTAGTCCCATGTGGGTCTTAAGAGCCAAAAAAATAAAAAAGGACATGCATGCTAATGTGAAAAGCTAGAACAATAAAAAGTCTCATGAGGGCTGGAAAGGTTGCATCTGCTTTTGCTTTTCAAGTATTATAAAATTGCAATTACAAAGGAGATGTCAAGCCAACCAATCACCTAACCAACAAGATATATCAACAGGTTATACACCATTGATTATTAATAATATAACAACACATGCTACCCCATTGGAAAATGGGGCAGTTGTTCTTAAGATATAGTCTCCATATTTCCATATCTACAACTATCATCATCATTCAAAAAGAAAAATTGAAACATGAGGTTAATGGGACCCAAATATAATTACCACAAGCAAGGCCATGTTGCTTAAATCAAAGCACTCTCATGTGTGATGAAGCTGTAGTTGCAATAGTCTAGAATATGCCCCATCTGGACGGCTGACCAATTCAGAGTGGCTGCCTTGTTCTACAATGCGGCCATCTTGCACAACTCCAATGCAGTCCACTCCTCTTATAGTTGATAAACGGTGAGCCACAAGAACTGTGGTCCGACCCCTCATTAACCTCTCCAGTGCTTCTTGTAGCACGCACTCGGATTCAGCATCAAGAGCACTTGTGGCCTCGTCCAGCAAAAGTATTGCTGGGTTCTTAAGAACAGCCCTAGCGATTGCTATCCTTTGTTTCTGTCCGCCAGAGAGCTGAACTCCTCTCTCACCAACTGGTGTTTTGTACCCATTAGGCAATGCACTAACGAATCCATGCACATTAGCAACACGGGCTGCCTCAATGACTTCTGCTTCAGTTGCTCCTTCCTTTCCATATGCAATGTTATCAAAAATGCTTGCCGCAAACAGGGCTGGCTCTTGTTGAACCAATCCAATTTTATGCCTAAGGGACTTCAAGTTTAATCGACGAACATCCTTGCCATCAACCATAACTTTCCCAGCTGTAGGATCATAAAATCTTTCAATCAATGCAATCACGGAACTCTTACCAGACCCACTAGCACCTACAAGAGCTTGGCTTTGGCCTGCACGGATTCTAAGGTTAAGGTCTTTAAAAACAACTACATCAGGCCGTGATGGGTAGGAAAAATCAACATGCCTAAGTTCAATTTCCCCACGAATTGTTTCTACTGGCTCAGAATCAGGATCATCTGGGTCAATTCTAGTAGAGCGGTCCAAAATAGAAAACACTGAGCCAACGGATTCACCACCTCTAATAATCTCTGGGGCAAGACTAACAGTTTCCGCAACTGAATTGGCTGTCACAACCAGGACCACAAAAACCTTGATAACCTTAGAAAATGTCGATACACCTTTGCTAACAAGGTGGACCCCATACCATAGAATGAGAGCCTCAGAGGCATGTAGAGCAAGCTGAGAGACACCAAAGAGAATGCCAGCAGTTAGGCTACGCCGGAGGGTTTGGCGTTGTGGCACATGGAGCTCATGGCAGAACAGCGAGAGGATCTTGTTTTGAGCATTAAAGGCTGCAACAGTTCGGATATTGCTCACTCCCTCACCGGCTATCATGCTTGTCTTTGCATGTGCGTTGGCCGTGTCTCCAGCAAATCCTTTGAGAGAGAGTTGCTGCATGACGCAAAACCAAAAAAAAAAAAAAAAAAAAACAGAATTAACGGTCAGAAAACGATATCTATCAGTTGTTTCAAGTTAATCACACCCACAATGTTTTTATCAAAAAAGCATCTTTCTACAATTTTAAATTATATTTTTCTCTCAATGTTGATCCAAAAATTACTTAAAAGTAATCCTGTGAATTATGAAATATCAGTTCTTGGTTTTTCTTCTTCTTGGGCAAACATGCTCATTGTTGCATTATCGCATAGAGCCATAGCTAACAAAATAGTCATTTCTGGTTAAAGGGTCTACAAGATGAACGGTTGCTAAAGGAATAGGAATTTAGTCACTTTTCACCGTGTATAAAAGCATGCATAAATTTGGAAACAAATGGTCCATACAAAAGAGACAAACCAACTGCAGATAAAACTACTACAGTTTGAAAACTACAGATTCTAAAAAGCACCCCAAAGCCTTCATTAATGGAAGCCTAATCACTAATGCCAAAAAGGGTGCGCATACCCTGCGCAAGTTAGCACCTTTCACTATTTTTCATGCCACAAAAACTGTCACCCCCTGACACTCTATAGAAAGATACAAAATATGAAAAAAAATGATTTTTTTTCTGTAAAAATTTCATGAATAATTGATCACGGGCTAAGAATCTCTTGAAACTCTCAAAACATTGGTGGTATCAGGCTGAGAAAGAAAATGAACAAAAGAAGTGAAAGCTCATGTACCTAGGAATAAAATACAAACCCATTTCACTTGGGCAGCTAAAAATCTGACAAACTGATATACATACACTGTATATAACTCTGCCTGGTAAAAATCTTAAGTGAAAAAATAAACTGTGAAATATAAAGAAACAGTTACCAAAAAAAAACTGACATGCATTAAGAAACTGAAATGCCCATGTGCCTTTGTTCAACTCAAGTTCAACCCATCTAGGAAAATGCTAACAGTTTTTCTTTAGTAAGTTGTTGGACTTGAAAAAGACAAGGAGATAAAAAAATTGAAGGGGTTGAGTTGTTTACCTGAGCAAAGTTGGCAAGGACAAGAAGAGGGTATGTGCCTAGAATAAGAAGTGAGACCCTCCATTCCACGATGAAAGCAACTATGAAAGATGTAAGAAGTGAGGTCATGTTTTGTAGTAACACTGAAATTCTATCAGCAATTGCTGATTTTACATCGGCAGCATCAGTTGCCAATCGAGCTGCAACTAGGCTTGAGTTGTGCTCTTCTTCATCGAACCATCCAACTTCATTCCTTAGGATTGCTGGAGAAAACAAAGCACCCATTAGGATCTAATTGATGAAATTGAATTATCTTTCAATAATGAGATAAAAATAAGAACTTAATGGTATACCTGCAAGCATCATCCTCCTTACTCTTGTAGTAAGGTTCTCTCCCATAATACTGAAGAAGTAATGCTGAATCAAGTATGCAATAACTGCATAAAGACCGGCACCAATGTAAATGAAGACAAATTCTTTGGTCTTCCTTTCCATGGATGCAGGATCTCTGTAGTAGAAAACCTCAATCATACAGGCCATCACAATAGCAAAGGTTGGACCAATAAAACCAGAAAGCACAGACCCTATAGCACCCATTATTGAATATGGCCATTCGGGAGCATTTAGCTTCAGGAGTCGGAGGAAGTATCCCTCAGGGGCTGGATTTTTGCGGTCTGTTTCAGCATTTGAAACCATCTCAATTCGTCCATCAGCACCAGTACTGTAAGAGTAGCTTAAGTTTTTTAAGCTGCCAGAGCGGAGGCTCAGGGACTTTGTTGACAATGAATGGCTTAACCTTGTTGAACGTGAGCGGCGGGTTGATGGGTTTGCAAAGTCTCTATTCCTCACCATTTCTTGGAATCTGATTAATGAAGCATAGGCTCCAGCCTTAGAAATCAGTTCTTCACGCGTTCCTGTCTCAACAACCTGCCCTTGTTGTATCACTGCAATTGTATCAACATTTCTAATGGTGGAGAGACGATGGGCAACAACTACAGTTGTTCTCCCAACCATGAGACGATCTAAAGCTTCTTGGACAATGCTTTCTGAGCCTGCATCCAGAGCACTAGTTGCTTCATCTAGAAGAAGGATCTTGGGATTCTTCAGCATAGCTCTGGCAATAGCAATTCTTTGTTTCTGTCCACCAGAGAGCTGCACTCCACGCTCTCCCACCTGAATTTGGAAAAACATGTGAATATCATAAAAGTTTGCCAACTTGGGACTTGGGAGATGCAAAAGAATTGCAATAAGATAATTTTTTATAATATTAAGTATAAAAGTGCGGTGATATTGAGAAACATATTAGAACTAATTGGCTTCTGTTAACCAACCTGTGTATTGTAACCATTAGGAAGCAAGGCAATAAAGCTATGAGCATTTGCAGCAGAAGCAGCAGCCTCCACTTCAGCCATTGTTGCCTCAGGATCTCCATAGAGTATGTTCTCAAATATGGTGGTAGCAAAAAGTGCAGGTTCTTGGTTCACCAGCCCTATCTGATCGCGTAACCATCTCAATTGCAGTGTTTTAATGTCCACATTATCCAGCAAAACTTGCCCTGATCACCAACAAGAAATGCCACAACAATCATGATTCAAAAGCCATAGAAACTCAATCTTTTAAATGGATCAAAGATCTTTCATTACCGTCATTAGGATCATAGAATCTTTCGATTAGAGAGACAACAGTGCTTTTCCCTGATCCACTGCCACCAACAACCGCAACAGTCTTTCCAGCAGGAAAGAAAATTGAGAAATCCCGGAAGATAATCACATCAGGCCTTGACGGGTAGCTAAAAGTCACATTCTTGAATTCTATATTGCCATTAACCACATCCAAGCATTTTCCATTTGTTGGGTCTTGAATTATGGAAGGCTTTTGTTTGATGATCTCCATCAGCTTATAACCAGCTGCTTTGCCTTTACTAAATGCTCCAAGGTTTGAAAATGACTGACCCAAACTCCTGCAATAACCAATTATTACATTATATTTGAGAGTAAGCTTAAACATCTGCAATGAAAGAAATGAAAAACTTTTAACTCAAGATCTTACATGCCACCAACAATGGCAGAGAAGATCGCTGTGAATGCCTTTCCTCCATCAGTTACGCCATTCCTAATAAAAACGCCAGCATACCAGAAAACCAGGGCCCATGACATGCAAGCAATTCCATAAGTACATCCAAGCCCAAGACCTTTGGCCATGCCAGCCTTGTATCCAAGTTTCAAGGTGTTTTGTATCGCGTCTGAGTAAGAATTGAGGGCCTTGCTCTCACCGACATACGAGTAAACTGTCCGAACCTGTGCAATGGCCTGCATTTACCAACTTAAAAGCTCAGATAGCCGAATTGTAATTAAAGTTGACGTAGAAATACAAACACATAAACCCTTACCAGAGTAATTAAGTGAAAAGAAAATTGCGCAGTTCATTGCATTTTCAGGTTTATGCAAAAATCTAGAATAACAAGAATGTATGAAACAGTTATCAAACAAAAAAGCAACAGCAACTCAACAAAGCGTCCTCCTGATTGAAGAAATATATAAACCAAAATGCACCAAACAGTTCAAAGTACTATCATGCTTTGATAGGCTAATGAAGCTCACCTGCTCGGCAACTATGCCGGCATTTGCATATGATTCCCGGCTTTTGGATGTGAGGCCAGTGAGAGTATATGCATATAAGCCTCCAGCAAAAGCAATGCCAGGAATCACTGCTATACTTAGCAATGCCAACCTCCATGCTGACACAAAACCAACCACTAGTCCAGCCAGAAATGTTGACAAATAATGAATAAAATTCCCCACCTGAAATTGGTAATAAACAAAAACACAACTGTAAGCTTAAGCTTTAATGGATCAGATAAGAACCCTTAACCACAAAAATCCAACACAGACAAGAATGCCCACGTCACCAAAATTAAAAAACTCTTAGGAACTTTTGGGACCTGCATTAATGTATCATCAGCAACATTTACCAATTCATCACTATTGGTTCACTTATCATACCATAGAGTACATAATAATAATAATAATAAGGAACAAAAATATTAAATAAAAATTAGACCTTCTCACTAATGGCATCTTGAACAAGAAGAGTATCCGTTGAAACACTGAAGACAATATCACCAGTTCTGGCATCAGTGTCAAAGAAGCCAACATCTTGTTTCAACACAGCTTCCAAATACTTCTTCCTCAAAGTGCTTACTTGCCTCTCTCCAGTGTACATCCAACATGCAATCTCTGATAAAATTCACATAAAAATCAACAAACAAAAAAAAACTAGAAAGATGAAAAGATAGAGAAATAGATTTCATATGTAAACATACCAGCATAGGAAGAAAAGCACACAATGAGACCAAGGTACACAAAGTAAAGTGCATACTGCAATGAACATATAAGAAAATTAATCAGATCCCAGATCTGCAATAGCTACAAAAAGTACAAAAAAGATTGAATTTTGATAAGTGGGTTTTAGAAAAGTTTGTACCTTGCACACTTCATGAGTCATTTTGTGAACATCAGTTTGGTTTTTGCCAAAGCCATTAACCATTTCACCAAAGAGAAGGAAAAATACAGGCATTGAAGAGCCATGAACAATGGCACCTAAGCTACCAAAGATCATGAGAAACCAATCATACTTGTCAGCAAATGAAAAGAGTTGAAAGAATGGCAAGCTTTGCTCTTTCTTCTTCTCTGCCTCAGGTGGCAATGTCTTTGCTGCTTCAGGAGTTGGCTCATCAGCCATTATGTATTAATCCAACTGTACAATTCAAGAACAAAACCAACTAACTTCAAGTCTCAATAGAGATTATAGAGATCCAAGCTGATTAAAGCATTGAGAAAATGAAAGATCTAAGCATAACAAGTAACAGCAGAGTTCAAGTGAAGCTTGGTTTGCTAGAAAGAACCAAACGAACAAAAGAAATCAATACATAGAAAGGAGTGTAAGAACTAAATGAAAGCAAAGTGGGGTGTGTGTATAGTTATATAGAAAGAGAAAGTAGTATCGGTATTCGGTACAGGGACTGAGCCACTGGTCAAAGCTAAGAGGAAAAAATAAAAATGAGTTGTTTTTGATTAATGAAAGACACAAGTCACAACAAAACATATTCAGTGTCAATAGTGTGAGGAGAGAGAGAGAGTCTTATTGTCGCGTGGTAAATCTGGTGATGATGCTTACAACTTAAAAGTTCTTCATTTTTTTTCAGGAAATTATCATTTATTTTTCATTTGAAAAATAATTTAAATATCATTTATCATGAAAATTTTAAATTTATTCACTTTTTTATGTATAATTTGAAAATTGTTCATTTTTTTACCTGATTAGATAAAAATATATATTTGAAACTTCAAGTTGAAAAATGAATGATTTCAAAATTTTCATAAAAAATGATAACTACGCCGCCGCATTTATTAAGTGGAAAAACGATAATTTCCCTTCTTTTAAACTGTGAATTGGCAAAATATTCATCTATGAATCCATCAGATAATTACTGATGAGATTTTGATAATTTTATAATTGCAAATATCAGTAAATTTGTAATAGATGCAAGTAAATATTGACAGAGGCTAACTGTGTCTGTAGCTTATACAATCTATTTGACCCTCAATGGTATTTCATTTGAGTATCTTTGAGATAAAAGTAAGTAGTTTAAAAGTGTCTCATAACTAGTTGAAAATCCTCTATGTCTGTATCTGATTGTTAGAAGTTATTTATTTTGTTTGTAAGCTATTTGCAGAATCACCCTTTCACTGACATTGCAAGTGTTCTTGGCCTTGCAGCCTCTTTTGTCTACTGAATTGTTTGCCTAATATGTTTCTATTAGCACCAATTTTTTTGTTTTTTAAGTTAAAATTTTGATAATAGAGGGGTGTAGATGTATAAGAATCATTTAACTAGTTTTTTTTTTCCTTTATCTTTTTCAAGAGAAACATAAGTTACATACAATGTCTCAATTTTATTATTAAATTTCATATACTGCCAGTACATGAAACTACAATCCAAAAAAACAAAATTACATAATGAAAATTTTGAGGATGCAAACTTTCAGTAAACAGATGTTTCCATGTACATCTAATATGCTGATAGAAAGTTGGATATCTTACCCATAGATATTTAATATTTATTTTATTAATAACAAGACTAACCTAACTTAACTTAAACTAAACTATCGAGAAGAGAATTTGATTGAATGATTTAAGTGGAGTAAATAAAAAGCAAATAACACACGTTGGAAAACCTTATAGATAGAAGAACTTATGGTTGTAACTTTGCCTAAACACGCACACAATAAGTTCAGATAATTTTCATTCAATTTGGTTGTTGTTACTAATTATTAACCTAAAATATTAAATTATTCACAAGCCTATTTCGATAGTCAGGTGAAAATATTAAGAATAAATTAATTAATTATATATTTATGTTAATTAAATTAAACCGAATTCATTAAGATCAAGTTCTAATCTTGGCTATGTATGCCTTTTAGGTATATATCTATCTTGCAGAGAAATCTATTAAGATCACACGATATTATTCTCACGGCTAATTCAAATTCCCTTCGTCAAGTTCTTAAGGATTTACCAAAACTATTTTATTATTGGCCAAACAAATAAAATAAGTATCAAAGCACAACGAATATAAGGTTTTCCAATGTGCGTTATTTGCTTTTTATTTACTCCACTTAAATTATTAAATCAAATTCTCTTCTCAATAATTTAGTTTAAGTTAAGTAGGTTAGTCATGTTATTAATATGATAAATATTAAATATATATGGGTAAGATATCTGATTTTTCTTATAGATAGAAGTGTTGGACAGTTATGACCCATAGCATCACTGTTTGTAAAAATATTGTAGTTTTGTACAAATTAACTATGTAGTAATGGAAATTGCTTTTTATCATTTCGTAATTAGATTACTTAAATGTGTAAATGATGAAAGTCCTTATGATTAGTTTCGGATTGAGATTATATGAGACAGTATCAATCCACGACGGTTTAATCATTAAATATCCCTAGTCGTAGTATTATCGAGACTGGACATCGATAATGCGGAATAGACTAGTATCGCACTTTTGCGTGTTATGGAAGCGTAACAGCATAGTTCTCATATATTTAAGTATTGGATACTTATGCAAGTGTGATAGGATGTTGTGTTTTACCGATGGTACGGAAAACAGCTTCGCTCTGGATAGACCCCGCGGAATCCCATTGGTAGTATGACTATGTGTCTATGGGAGTCCGCATCATGGTAGGTGTATTTGGTCTTAACCTGAGACTTGTATCGCTAGTACTTGCGACAATCGATACGCTTTAGTTTTGGTCGTCCAGGACTTTAACAGGTTCTGTGTACGCCTCTTCTGGGTTTATTGAGAATCGTAGTGTATTTGATGTGATGTCAAGACGGAAGTATCACTTCAGTCATATGGAGATGATGGTCACGCAGGGATACAGAACTGGTTCTCTAAGGGTTAAAACCATCGGGATAATATGACTTGGTCATGATTATCCGATAATAAAGAGACTAGTTGCTAGTAATCCGATATATGCTTCGTACGGGGCAGACATTGTATCAGCCCCAGGCCTTGCATGTGACATCTGATACTGGATCGAAATACGCAATACTACGTATACTACGCCTGTTAAAGATCGTATATTCCATTAAGAATATTTCTGGAGAATTTGGTAGGTATGACGTTTTGCTAGAAGCCAACATTGTCTCGTAAATCGGTAAAAACATAGTATTTTGTACGTACGTGTTCGGATAGTCCGACGACCGGATTTACTGCCAACATATCCAGGGATCTCTTGGGTCGCTTCCCGAAGATTCACCGATGACGTATGATTCGAGCTAAATTAATCTGGGATTAATTGCGGAGAGATTTTATCTGAGATAAAATAATATTTGAAGAGAGAGAAAGATTAATTTGGAATTAATCGATAAAATAATATATTCGATATATTATTCGAAATTAGATTTCGACGCGGAATTAAAATTAGATTTAAATTCGGGCAAACGAATTAATTTAGAATTAATTCGTTAGCGACATGAATAGTAATTTTGTTAGGCATAATTATTTAATTAAATTCGATTTAATTACGTTGCGACGGAAGTTCTTTAATTCGGAATTAGCGAATCCGAGCCCGGGAGTGTTTGCGGGTTCACTCGCATTCGGAATCGAGTGGGGCCCACATGTCACATCAACCATCACATCACATGTCAACCTTATTCACTTTATTGTGATGGGTTTAGGTGAGTTGGTGAAAGTGTGTCCAACACTCCAAATCTTTGAAAGTTTGAAAGACTTTTACTAAATACACTTTTTGGTATTAGATATAAATTGATTTTGGAAAATCAACACATGTTTCACTCTTACTCTCTCATTGCCGAAACCAGTGAAGAAAAATCACTCTCCTAATTTCTTCTTCAAGACCGAAATAGCAAGAAGAAAGTGAAGGATTTTTGTTGCAAAAATTCTCAAAGAGCTAGCACTCTTCAAGGGATCATACAAGGTGTTAAGGAAACCAACACAAGAGCTTGGAATCTTGAAAAAACTTGGAGCTTGATCATCTTCTTCCTTGGACTGCCTTGGCCGAATCTTAAAGCTTCTTGGAGGATAAATTTTGTAGATCAACGCATCCATTATCCGCTCAATGTAAGTGTGTTTCCGCCACTCTTCTTTGTTATTCATTCATGATTTTATGCTTATTTGATCTTGGGACTAAATCTAGAAACCCAACAAGAAGAACATATGGTTGCAACTTCACCTACACACGCACACAATAAGTTCAGATACTTTTCATTCAATTTGTTGTTACTAATTATTAACATAAAATACTAAATCATTCATAAGCCTATTTCGATGGTCAGGTGAAAATATTAAGAATAAATTAATTAATTATATGTTTATGTTAATTAAATTAAACAAAATTCATTAAGATCAAGTTATAATCTTGGCTACGTATGCCTTTTAGGTATATATCTATATTGTATGGAAATTTATTCAACGAATAAGATCACTGTAGGCATTGCATTTTCGCATGTGAAACCCGATGATGAGTCTCATTTGGAGGCACTACCTTTTGAGTCATGAAGGCCGCGGGAAACGGATATCGGAAGGGGGAATTCAGGATAAACAAGCTCACTGTCTTCGTTGGTGCTGCGTTCGTTACTTCGTTCGAACCTTGTGCAGATTGCGGACGTTAGTGCCGCGTGCGATGAGGCGTTCGAACGGAGCCGGTAATTCTGGTTTTGCTGCTAGCCTCACGCCCAGCCCATTTAGCTCCCCAAAGCCCATAAAACACATCCCAAATTAAATAATTAAATATTAATTAAATATTAAACATTAAATAAAACATTTAAACCATTTACCAATTAAAATAAACAATTACCAACTTAAACTAAAATCATACCTAAATTAAACAAATCACATACTAAATCAAAATATAATCATACCAAATTAAAATCAATCTTAACCAATTAAAGCCAATCATATATTCGACTTCCTAATTCAATAAGATATCCACCAATTTAAAAGTATTGACTTCCTAATCTAAATCAAATTTGTCCCCCCTCAATCTAATCCTTTCCTTGTTGAACACCAAATCCTATCCCCTATTTAATGCACAAATCTCTTCCTTGTGACACAAGGCCAAACCCTACCCCTCCTCTATATAAACATGACCAAACCAAGGCCATCCCCCCTCTCCAATCTCTCTAGCTCATACACATAATTCACACAAGATTATAGCAAGAAGTCCTAGACATCACAAGATACCACTCCCTTGATCCTCACCCCCACACCACCGAAAATCAGACCAAAACAATCCCTCTCACACCACCAAAAATCACACCAAAACAATCCCTAACCACCACCGAAAATCCTCCCAAAACAGTCCCCAAAATCCCAAAAACAGTAACATAAAAAAACAGCATAGATAACCTTAAGAATAACCATATATAAACACATCAAAAAAAACCACACAAACTTGGAATAGTTCTTTGAAAACGTTGAAACAGGTAGCCCGTGCAGTGAGCAGCAAAACAGGAGCCGAATAGGAGCAGAACGGAGTTCGAATCGTAAGCAAAGCAGCGAAACAGTGAGCTAGGACGTTGAACCAGTGGACCAGAAAGTTGCGGAGCTTTACCCCCTTTCGGTTCCCGTGGAACGCGAGTCCGAGAGACGGCTTAAAAGGTTAGACCTGAGGGTATCTTTCACACTTAATCTCATTTTATTTTCTGGTCATTTACTTTGATTATATTTTCTGTATTTGTGGTATATGTCGTGTGTATGATGTATGTTGTGGGCATTGGATGAATGAGAGATGTGTCAACTCTCGCGGTATATCGGATGGAAACCCGGACATAAATTTCATAGCCGATTCCGAATGGACGGTAATATGATCTGTACTCGGGCCACAACTCCACGTACCGCTTGGGTAAATGGCACCATCCTCCTTTTGTCGTGCCGCTTTTGTTTATTTAGTTTGCTTTATTTGAATTCCATATGTCGTTAGTTATGCATTGGTTCAACCAAGCGCATGGGCTTAGTGAGTTAGTCCAAAGGTCATCCATTTGGAGACAAAGAGCCGAAAAGGCCACCTTCGTGACACTACTTCGCCGCGCCGGTTGATGTATGTTCGGTTGGACGCAAGATACGTTCCATCGAGCATACTTAGTTTAATATTATTATCTTTATTTTCGTATGAGTCAATCGAGCGCATGGGCTTAGTAAGTGTGACGTGAAATCCCCTATGGGGAGAGGCTAAAAGCCCTTTACCACGATGCTTTGCCGCGCCGGTTGATGTGTGTTCAGATTGGACGTAAGATGTGTTCAATCGGGCATACTTGGTTGACATGATTAGTTCTATTCTTGTATGTGTAATGTGATGCGCATGAGCTTAGTATGTTGGTCTAAAGGTCCTCTCTTTGAGAGATCAAGAGCCCCAAAAGGTCACCTTTATGGCAGTACTTCGCCGCGCCCCTTTATTTTCTGTATTGCATCATATTTCATGCATCAGGTCCGTGTCCGTTCGAACGCGTTTGCAAACGCAACTCGAACGCGCATACATTTTGCCTTATCATGCATCAGGTCTCCTTTCCGTTCGAACGCGTTAACAAACGCCATACGAACGTGAGCATTCTGTCTCATTTCCGTTCGAACGCGTTAACAAACGCCATACGAACGTGAACCTTCTGTTTTCCGTTCGAACGCGTTTACGAACGCTACACGAACGCGCATCCACTGTCTTAGTTTCGTAATGCATCAGGTCTGGTTCCGTTCGAACGCGTTCTCGGACGTTACACGAACGCGAACCTTCTGTTTACCGTTCGAACGCGTTTACGAACGCTACACGAACGTGCACACACTGAACTGAGTCTGTCTTATTATATTCATGCATATTTGCCTATTGATTGATCTTTCTTTCGTAAATGTGTCAATGTATCACCATTCATATGCTTGTGTCATGATAACATTTGGGTATTATTTCTTGCGGTATATCGGATGGAAACCCAGACGTAAATTCCGTAGCCGATTCCGAATGGACGGTAGTGCGGTCTGTACTTGGGCTACAATTCCACGTACCACTTGGAAAAGTGCCCATATGTGTGCTTGTATGGCTACCATGTATGCTTGTATGGTTAGTATGTGTGCTTGTGTTTTCCTGAATGTGATGTACAAAGTTGTATGTTTGTTGCCATCTTAATATATGTTAAGCATGCAATTTTATATATGAAATACATGTACATTTAGGCGCATATTTTATTTTATAAATGTGAATTTAGAAGCATGATACCTCTAGAAATAATTGTTACTTCAGCTTGTTTAAATTATTATATGAATCCTTTCATTACAAGTGACATAAGTAAGGGACCATTCCGAACCCAACGGTTTGAGGTCTTCCCTTGCGAGGGGTGAGTGCGGCCTTAAATCTTTGTCCCGGTTCACGCCGGGTGGCGACTCCATGTTATGTAATCCTTCCCAAACTAGGCCGCGAGCCTAGGAACGGCGTCGCCCAGGTCCTGTGTCCCCACAATCACATGATATTATCTTCATGGCTAATCCAAATTCTTTCGTCGAGTTCTTAATGATTTACCAAAACTATTTTATTGTTGGCCAAACAAATGAAATAAGTATCAAAACACAGAGAATAATAATAATAAATAACAAACCCAAAACAAAAGAATAAAATATGCAATTGAATTAATTAAACATGCTCAAAATCCATTACAACCCTAAATTCAATGAATTAGCTACTCATAATAATCAATAAAAATTGGGCAAATTGGGGTCGCACTTTTCCGTGTTGTGACGCATTTTGAGCACGTTGCGACTCTCCTCTCAAAATTGGTGCGCATCGCGACGCTCATGCATGGGCCTTGCGACACGCCAATCGCTTTAATTCAATTTGGTAATTGATGTTTCTGACTAAATTTTATACTTGGTCGAGTCTCGACGCGATTCTAGCTTCGAGATGCACATTTTGATTCCAAAATAAACTTCGATTACTTTGTATCTTGCCGTTTTTATCCATAGTAATTCCATTGAGACGTAATAATATTTTGACATATAAAAACACAACCCAATACACATCAATTACCTCATAAGACTCAATATCACCTACAAAATATTAAGTTAAAGGGGCATAAAATATGTGTATTTTAACCGCTCTTCAAAAGTTGAAATAAATTACTAGAACCTAATTTGTGTATGTTGTCATCAAAAAGTTTCAGAAATTAGAGAAAAACTTATATGTGAACAAGTCATATAGGACCGTCCAATTAATGAGTGACACATATTTTTATTATTTAATTAGGATACATATACTCGCTAATTGGACGATACTATATGTTTTTCTATATAAATTAATACCCATGATTGTAATTCTTGTTTGACCATTTGCAGTTGAATTAATAAAGTATTAAAATCACAAAAAAAAAAAAAAAAAAGGTTGTTTCTTTTAGTTACTATTTAGAAGATCCAATGTTGAGTCATGAGTTGCAATAGTTTTATGTATGCAATTGAATGAAATATATTTATGTCTGCATATGAACATTTATTCATTTCATTCAAATGTTGGTTAAAAAAAAGCCATTTGAAATACTTTAACCACTACAAATCATATAAATAAAGAAATTCAACTATTTTTATGGCATTTTTAACAATCACAAATTATTTTAAGTTATACCCATATGGGTGGGTTTTTTTAAATTTAAATAAATAATATGATGGTAATTTATTTAAGCGGTATTCGAACTTCAAATTTTATATATGAGATTTTATTGATTAATCAACTCGATAGAAAAATAAAATTAACTTTTAAATCATGGGAACCTATCCTTTTCTGTATATACCTTTTATTATATATTATGCTTGTTGTGTAAGAAATGACCACTATCACTGGCAGTCAGCATGAAAAGGAGAATTTTTTGGTATTGGTCTTGTTGATGTGAGATATTTGACTAAACAAAGCAAATCCAAATGGAAAAATTAATTATTGACCAAATTAGTTGCATCAAGAGGAATAAATGAAGATTGAATTTACTTATAAAATATATGTATTTTATAAGATTATTTTTGACTTTAAAATATCCATATTTTATAAATGAATTTAACCCCGTTTAATTCCTTTTTATTTCTCCCAATCATTTTTCTTCCTCATTCCTTGTTATCCAATCCAGTCAAAGCCACCAATTGAAATTGTGAGTGGGAGCTACATTCATATTTATTTATTTTATCACAACTTATATGACTAAACATAAGCCTCCAAAAGCATTGCCATAAATCATGCTCCATGTCACATCCAGCTAGGGTAATGAACCGGATTTTGAAAAATCCGTCCCTAAATTCAAATATTATTTGTTAATTTTAAAGATATTGAAAAAAAAATAATTTATTAAATTTTGAATTGATACTCTTAATATATTTTTTCACTCGAACTTAAATAAAAAATACTTAAAATATGATTGAACTTTTCAAAATCCGATCCATTCATCATCTCGTGCAATCATTTGGTTCAACAAAAGTATTTAAAAGTGGAAAAAATATATATATATATAATATATATATATATATATATATAATATGTTTAGGTTTGCTCACTTGTTGAAATGTGAATTTGGGTCTAGCTTGAGCTCATTCAAGTGTATTTTCTCATGGCCAAGCCTACCAATCAATTAACCAACAATAATTATGTAAGATATTATAGCTATAATTGTATGAGTCTCTTACAAGTACCAATAGTTGCAATGAGAGGGGAAATAAATTTCATGATTTTGTTTTGAATTTGTATGCTCATAACTCATAATTGTAAATCATTTTTTTCACCTAAACATGATTTTTATTTTGGCACTATCTCATATAGCTTTAAAAAATCTTAATAACAATAAAATGGAAACTTATAGTGTAAATAGTTTTCTCGATACTTAATTGTTTAAAGTTATATATAGATCCTTCCAAAATATAAAAATTATTTTAGTTTATTCTTAATAGTCTACTCTCTCTTACTTCGATAAAAATATTATAATAAGTTATTAGACATTTATAACCCATTTATAACCCATAAAATTTAATAATTTTTCATCAATAAAATAGTAAAATTAAGAACTAAATTGGATGATTTTGCTAAGCATGAAAATATTTATATAAAGATCAAATTTTAAAATATCCATGATCTTTAGTAAGAAAATTAGTAAGCTTTAAGACATATGCCCAACTTCTAGGAAGTTGTCTTACCAAATCCATTATCTTTCATGAAGTTCATATTTTCGTTATGTTCTTGATAAACTTATACGATATATTAATTTAATTTTTTATTTCCTTTATAAAGGTATGGGGTAGGCAAAGACTAAATATAATTTTTTATCTTCTTAATTACCTCTTACAAGATTCGAACACAGGTAGCAAATAAAATAGAGTTACCTTATACTAATTGAGATTATTTAACTGTTAATTTGATGTAAAATAATATTAATAATCAAAGAAAAAATGATTGAACATGCATGTTGTGTAATCACACCTAATCAAATAATCATTTGCTTAATATTTACAGCTTAAAAAAGGATGGTGATCCCCCCTAAAGCCAAGCTGCCTATACATATCTCATCTATAAAACATGCTATAATTATGCTTTATTAGTGTGGCGAGAAAATCTATAATACAACAGAGGTACAACGTCATACGTACAATAATTCAATAATCTATTACTATATGTGTTAAAATATTAAAAAATAATTAAAAAGATGTATATTAAATCGTACATGTCATTTACTAATTTGTTGGTGATACCACGTCACTCATGCTTCCGTTGCATCAAAGAATGAAAGTGATTTTTCAAAAAATGCTTATAATAAAAACTACCCTTTTTATGAGATATATATTTTTCTTCTAATTCTCACAAACCCTATACAAACCAAATAAGCAAAACACATGTTACCGTTGACAATTCAGAGACCCTCAAGTGGTCATAATCTTAATTATTCAATCACATAACCTTCTTAACTTTCTCTTGTGGGTCTCCTTTAAACCCAAATCATTCTTTTGACAACAATGAAAATAATGATCATACCCATAAATTTTGGGTTGCTTTTCATAAGTGGAAACCTTATCAATGGCTATGAGTTTACAAAATTTATGACTCCATTTCATGGTAGGTTGTAGCTTAGAAGCAACTTTGATTATCTTCACTAAATTGGCTTTTGAAATGATGAACTTGCATTATATACTTTTAGTTGGCATTTTAAAAAAATAATAATAATAAGAAGTGTACATACATGTATTGAAATCTTTGTTATTGTCTAGTACCGATATTCTCGTATTTTAAATTTTAGATTTGATGCCAACCATCGATATTTAGTCTTAAACCATGTGAGTGTTTGAGAATCATTATTTAGTCAGTTATTTTAACATGGTATTAATATATATATATATATTTTTGAAATTGTTGAAAACTTCATCGCCAAATCACCCATTGCGGACTTAAACGGAGTACCCCCGACTGTCTTATGAATTCGAACCCAATACCTGAAGGTCGGATCCTGAACCGTACACCACCAAACCACGCCTATTGAGAATATGATATTAAAATATGATAAAAAGCAATATCATATTTTCCAAAGAACACTACATAACTAATTAGTTGCATATATTTTATTTTATTTGAAGGGCTTATAACTGTCTTCACTTTGATAATATTGAGGTCTCTATTTATGCGGCCAAGTCAGATTTCCTTGCCCATTTGCACCACTCAGCTAAATTTGTTCCCAAGGTATGTTCGTTATGGTAGGGTTGGGACATTATGCTTTCTTTGGGTTTGAACTCTTCACTCTTTTTTTTTTTTTTTTTTGAAAAAAATGAAATTCATTCATAAAAACATCAAAAAGATGTAATTACACGGCCACGGCCAAATAATAGCTCGAATATAAACTTAGGATATCCTAAGATTCAAGCTAATTATAATAACAACTAATAACATAAGGCAAAATATTCATTATGTGTTTCCCCTCCTCCTATTGGTTGGATCAAAGCTAATTCGGATGGTCATTCTAAGGGTAATCTTGATCTCGTAACTTGCGGTGATATTTTCAGAAATCACAATGGTGATTATCTCGTTGGTTTTGGTATCTTCTTGAAGCCTCTTTTCAGTATTTTGTTTGGAAAGAATTGGTATTATAGTGACCATATAGTTGGAGACCGATATTCTTTCCTCTATTAGGTTTTTTTTATTGGATTTATTGATCTAAATTTTAACGAAATTGATAATTTTTATATTTTTCTTTAATACTCTGATTTTTTTTAATTAATATATTTCACTCTCGTTGGAGTTGCTTCAAGTCATGTGTTTAGGTGCCCATCTAATTAAGATGTTAGTTCTTAACTTCGATCTTTTCCTTCGTTGAGGTTATTTCATTAAAAAAAAAAAAAAAAAGACTAGTTATTTGCATATTTTGAACAACTGTTTGTATTACACAAATCTGGCCAGTTTCCCACAAGCCATCTTAATCTCAATCTCAACATAGAAAATCAAATTATTTATTTTGATACGCTGCCAATCGCCTCCCATAACAAAGGCACGATATAAAGTTGAAATGACTGTTACCAATTTTATAGGCATATGTATACGTATGATCATATCTTTTTATGAACCCAAACGCAAAAAATAAACCATTTAAACAAAAATCGATATTAACAAGAGAGCTTGGTAGATAGTATAGTTAGTGTGAGATTTTTGTACAAGTTTTCTAATATTTGTAAATTCTATTCAAGAGCGCTTCCAACAAGGAAAGCTCAATCCCATCTTGTGCGCTGTAAGAGTCATCAGACAGAAAAGGTTAGGGCAGCTGGGGAATCACAACAAGTGGTATCGGAGCTTTGGTTATATGTTGGGGGTCCTGAAGGTGAAGAACGAAACTCGGTTCATCATAATTCGAGTTTCGCGAAAGTACTAAAAAGTAAATTTTGAACATACTATCGGCTTTTTCATGTAGAGACGAGCACAGTGGTATTTTTGGGGATCAAACAGAGGCCGGAACAATGTCCACGCGTCACACGCGCTAGGTAGAAGATAGTGTCGGTGCCACATCATCCCCGACGTCAGCGCTACGTAATCGCTCAGTAAGCAACCACGTCAGTGCATTGTCAGAGCCACGTCAGTGCTCAGTCATCAGCCACGTGTTGACATGTCATCTGTCACGTCGGTAATAAATCTGACACGGTATCAACACATGTTCGCCACATCATCAACACACCAGCGACGATGTCATTGCCATGTCAGCAAGTTGGTCCCACTTTTTACCACGTCAGCAGACACATGTCTGCCACGTCAGCATAACTAGTAAATTTCATTGAGTCCCCTGAAATCTCTGAAAATTATAATTTGACCCTAGAAGTTTTGGTAATTTATAAATTGACCATTGTGTTGGATTTGGACGAACATATAGTCAAATCCACCATTTTTTTACCGTTCCAGAAGCAATAATAACCTCCGATTTGTAATAATTAGCCCCCATTTTATCCTATTTTCATTTTAAACTTTAAATTTAAAATGGAAATGGAAGATTCATCATCTGGTGTGAGGATCAAGTTGGCGACAACCAATTACTCCCTCTAAAGACCTCTGATGATAGATTATTTACATTGCAAAGATCTGTTCGATATGATCGAAGAGAAGGGAGTGAGACCAGATTTTGTCAAAGATAGTGATTGGAATAAAATGAACAACAGAACTCTTAGTCAGATTAGGCAATGGATCAGCCACAGTTTCTTCCACCACGTAGCACATGATACACATGCTAATGAGATGTGATTGAAACTGGAAGGCGTGTACCAGGCCAATATTGCTCGAAATAAAGCCATGTTAATGAGTCGTTTGGTGAATTTGAAGTTACAGAGTGAAACTTCTGTTGCAGAACACACCAATGAGTTCTAGAGCCTTATGAATCAGCTAACTGCAGTAGACATACAACTGAGAGAGATTGGTAGTTACTCTCAGTAATTCGGCTCCAGAAGGTAAATTTTTCATACATATGGTAAAAGATGTCTTGTTTAATGAAGATTCCAGGAGAAAAGACGTTGGCTTAGAACGGACAGAAGCATTCTTCATTGAGACTCGAGGAAGACATCGAGTAAGAGAAAGAGGGACATACATAAGTAGAGATAGGTTCGCAGACGAAAGAAAGCCTACCTATAAATGCTATCATTGTGACATAGAAGACCACTTAAAGAAGAATTGCCGAAAAATACAACGAGAGCAGAGCCAAGGTAATTCCCAGTCAAAGAACAAATAAGGAAAGACACTAGTAGTTTTCTCATGAGATGTAGCTATCTGCTCCATCTAGGAAGAGATATGCCTTCAACCGCAACCCAGGATGTTGAGTAGGTGGTAAATATTACAACATCCTACCACATCACTCCTCACAGAGATTTCTTCACAACATACAAAGTAGAAGACTTTGGTTCAGTGAAGATGAGAAATATCAGTTCCTCTAGGATAATAGGAATTTTTGATATTTAATTGCAGATAAATTGTTGGAGTTGATTTTTGGAGCGTCAATCCGAATAATATATAGTACATGTTGGGGTTGGTGCTCAGAGCGCCAATTCCCGATTGTATTTCCTAGAAAATACAATTGTAAAATGTTTTATTATGAATAAAATGAGCAGTTTATATAATATAATATATCTTCTTATATGGTAAAGACGTAATAGACCTTAGGATGATTAGTCATGATACTGTTGCAAAAGTGTCGTAACTGACATTGAGTTGTATCATGACGTTGTCATTCTCAGACAGTTCATGGTCAAGGTTTACACTACTTGGTCAGTAAAGTAAACCCGTTGAGACCGGTACATGTCGTATACTGGAATATATGATTCCATTGGTTTCTCAATGAACCATGAGTCTTGGGGACTCGTATAGACGTGTAGGTATTTATAGTGGATAAATACTGAACGACTCACCGAAGATTCTTAATGGATGGTACACCAACGTCAATAAGAATCTTCTCGGGTTGAGTAGCATTTTTTATTCTTGGACTTGAGATACCACTGTGGGCACATGAGACATCTTCCACACTTAGATGGCAGTCACGTCATCGATCTATTTAGATCAGACATCCGCATGTTGGTTGGGTGTGGACAGATCCTCAGGGTGTCCTGTGTGTGTCAAGATAGGATCCGTCAGTTCTGTGTACAGAGCATAGGTAGTCCATATATGATTAGCAATCAGATAAAAACCATGGGCCCGTGGTACACTTTAGAAGCCAGTTCTAAGTGTTCTTTTAGAGATTGCTAATAGAGACGTCGACGGGATTGTCCCTATAGAGATTTGACGTTTATATCTATATCTCTGGGATATATCTGGATACTTGTGATGGAGGAATTATACATTTTCCATGACCTCGACCTGTATGATTCAACGAGTTTATCTGTGGTCGTCATAATTTACGGGTGGGTAAATTATGGACATGAAATTGGATTTCGTGACAGATATGCCTGAATCTAGAGAGTCTCACTAATGAAATATACTCGTAGAGCACTGGGGCAATATTTATGAATAATACTGATTATTTATAAGTCGTTTAAAGGTTAAACGAAAAATACATGCTAATGGACCTAATAGTCATTTCCTATTTTTTGTGTATTTATATTTAATGATAGATTTTATCAAATACACATTAATTAAATGTCAAATTGTGATATTTGACATATATCATAAATATATATGTATTTGGATATTTAAAGTAAATATTATACATATATTTAAATAATTATTTAATTATTTAATTGTTAAATAATTAAATTAATTAAAAATATAAATATCCTAAGTTATGATAATTATGGAAATGCTTTTTGTTGCTTTTGTTGACTTGTTGAATTATTCATTAAAGTTGTAATGATGAAATTAACAAGTTGATATAGCAAATTTAAAATAAATATCTAGATATTTCCTATATACCAAAATTCGGCCAAGGGCAAAAATGTGAGGTATATATTGTTTTGTTTCATTTCATTAGGTTTAGGTTTTCATAAGTCACAAAATAAACACAAAAGTAGTTGAGAGAAAAAGCTTGAAGGCTAAAGAAGAAAGCTTGGAAAATCATTGGTTTTGTAAGTTTTTCTTTAAAGCTTTCAACATGAAAAATATTTCTAACATGCTTAGCTTCAATTTTGTTGCTTTGATGTTGTCTCTTTACTTGTAGTTTGTGTTTGAAATGATTATGAACTTGAAAGAAAGATGTATGCATGTATGGTTATAAAGTGAGCTTGAAATGGTTTCAATAGCTCTCTTTTGATTATTTGATAATCATGTTGCCATTATAGAGTTGTTGGGCCACTCCTTGGTGACCTAAAATTGTTCTAGAGTTATTTAAAAGTGGTGAGACTTGTTTGGTGTTGTAAAGAATGAATTAAAGTGTTGGATTTTAAAGATTTGGTAATATTGGTCAATTTGGTGAAATTGTAAAATTAGGGTTCTTAACCCTTTCCAAATTTGGGGCTTTTCATATATGTGATGTATTATGATATGTATATGATGCATGTTAATTTTTGGGTTGATTGGATTTGATCTTGGCATGTTTAGAATACAAAAGGACCAAAATATAATTATCCAAAAATTTGGGGTGCTCTCGGTAATTAGGCAAAATTTGGGGATTTAGTTGAAATCTGATTTTAATGAGTTGGACTTGTTGGAAATCATTTTAGAAATGATTTAGAATCATCCAAAATTATATTTGACAATTTTTGGACTAAAATGATCAATTTGCAAAGTAGTGGGGCAATTCGGTAAATACCAAAAAATTTGATCTCTTGTGTAAATTTTCAGAATTTAATAATTGAATAATTAAAAAAATAAATTTATTTAATTGATCCAAGAAAAATTTTGAAATCGAAAAATTTTGATTTTCCGCGATTCCGCTGCGTTACCGGATTTTCGCCATAAAACCCTTACAGTACATTATATTTTATTATTTATTAATAAAATAACTACATTTTCATTTCAAACCTTATTAATGGCATTATCATTATTCATGTTAGATTGATGTATAAATATGCTAAGAATGACATCGACCTTAGAATAGTCATGTAGTAATACTGGATACTAGGTGGTCCGATATTGGGATAAGTATTACTATTATAAACTATTCTTAAAGTGTGTGTGTGTGTGTGTGTGTGTGTGCATATCCCTAGTCTTTGGTTTTGGAATACGGTCGAATTTCTGTAACCTAGAAGACTAGCTGTTGGTTTTAGAATATGGTCGAATTCATGTTGTATATTGGAATTGGAGTTCTAATGGTTTAACCCAATATACTATTAGCTTTGGAAACTCGTATAGACGTGTGGGTATTGGTTGAGCTGAATACTGAATGATTCATAAGTGATTCCTAATAGTTGGAAGTACACACCACCGTCAATAGGAATCTCCGCGAGTCGAGTAACATATGTGATCATTTGACTATGGGATATCATTGATTTTATGTGAGATCCTCCACACTTTGATGCCATGTATGTCAGAAATCTTTCATGGCATGGCCTCTAGATGTTCGTTGAGTGTGGACTGATGCACTTGTTAATCAAGTGCGAATCAAGATAGAATCCATCAGCCCGTATGTGTACCATAATGGGTTTAGGTATTCATGTGAGTAAGTCACGATTCTTAAGACTTTGGCCAAAGCCGATCACATATGGTGGATCGTATTAGTTGTAAAGAATCGTGGATATGTTGACAAAAGATGTGCACCTCAGGAAACTTGACGGTGTATTCTATATTTCATAAGCACAACTCGGATAGCCTACGACGAAGGGATTGTTAAACATATGTGATGACCTCGACTTATATAGTTTATAAAGGTCGTTCGTGTTCTTCGTGAATTCGGAGGTGGCAGAATTGTGTACGTATTAACAAGGCTTATATGACGAACGCGTCTGAACTTAGAGAGTCCCAATATGAATTGTACTCATTGAGCACTTGGGTAGCCGATTAATTTTTTTAAAAGATAATATTCGATATTATAATTATCAACTAAGATAATCAAGTGTTATTAGATAACATTGATTATTTACTTTGACCTAATAAGATTAATTCAATATTTACACAATAGCTTTGTCGTAATTTCATAATTATCTCTACCATTTGAGGATATTATGGTAATTACAAGTATGTCATTATATGTGTTTTTGGCTTAATTTAATTGAATTAAATCAAAGTGGCAGACAAAGGTGATTAGTCACACCTAACGATACATATTTGGACAAATTAGATTAAGCCCACATAAAATTGATTTTAACTTTTATTTTTTAAAAAATTGCCTAATTTTTGCTTTAAATAGCAAGCTTTAGGAATGTTTTAATTAAGCTAAGCATAAGCAAAATAAGCTTCAGAATGCTAAACTAAATACAAGCAATTCTTGGAGAATTAGCCTAAGTTAGAGAAATGTTTAGAGATGCTTTGGAAGATCTCTACAACATTTCATTTAGGAGAAATCAAGATTGGATCTTGGAGTGAAGCTTGCTTGCATTGGAATCAAGATTGGATCTTGGAATAAAGCTTGCTAAACCTTGAAAGTTCTCTAATAAGTGTGGTTTATACCCACTTATTCATGCATTCTTTGTTGGGATATATGCCCTAGAGCTTTATGTAATGTAAACTATTTTATATGTTATGAAATAAAATGATGCATTATTCATTTATCAAAGTGTTTGTTTAAATATCACATATTGTAAATTATCTTAATTACCCTAGATTACCCATGTGCCTTCAGACTTAGTGTATGAGTGTCATACACAAGAGGATTTAAGTTTGAAGTTAGTAATATAAAATAGTCCATAAAGAGCAAACAAAACGGGTACTTTGTTTGTGGTTTATCTATAGCTGTGGTCCATTCTATATTTATATGGCGACCTTGATTCGGGATCGTCCATGTGGAGACATGAGAATGAAAACACCTTGTATGGTGTGATCATATAGGACTGGACCCAAATAGAAATGACTTTCTTATAATATACGTTGAATAAAGAAATTCATTTTGATCTACTGGATTGATCTTAATCCTGAGTGTACTACGAACTCATGCATGACAGGCTATGTCATTTGATTTACAAAGGTGAGGTTGGTGTAGTAGTCCCGACCAATATTTACGTACTTTGGGGGCATGGTCTGGTGTGTACTGGGGACGTTTTACATAGACATGAAGTTTACTCCTTCTTGCGAGAAGTAGAGGAGTATCTTCCTTAAGGGTTGATTCGGTACTTGAACGGTTAGAGCGCTCAAGTCTTTCTATTACGAATAGAAAGATTAAAATTCATAATGGTTATGAATAAATCGTTCATTAGAGAATCAATGATACTTAAGGTAAAAATAATTAGAGGGGTATAAAGGACATTATGACCATGTTCTAATTACGAGATACTTGTGAAGGGTTAATCCGTATGTAGTGACTATATCGATAGACACTGACGTGGTTCAGCTTAATATACTATCTGGGGCAACGAGAGTGCAGCTTCAGGTTTTTAGTGGAATAACCTGAAGTTAATAATTCATAATATTTAATTAAGAGGTTAATTAATATTTCGAGATTATTGGAGCTCGGAACCGTAGGTCCATTTGGTCCCCGTGCTAGCTCAATATACTGTGGCGAAATTAGTATAATTGGATAGTCCAATTATATACTCACATATGTATAAATATTATTAATATGATTAATAATATTATTTTGTCACACTTGAAACTATATATTAAAAGTTAATATATGATTTTAATAATTATATGATAATTATTGAATGCATAATATTAAATTATATATGATATAATTTAATGAGGCCAAATTTGGAATTTCCAAATATTGGATTTTGGAAACCCTTGGTGAGTTATGCTAGGTTGCCTAACTCTTGCATAAAATTTGGAAACCTTTGGTGAGTTATACTAGATTTCATAACTCTTGGATTTAATTTGGAAGTTACAAATTTTAAAGGCATTAACCTTTTGTTTTTGTAACATCTTTTCCATTATGGTAATTGAATTAGATGTTACAAAAACTAATAAAAACAATTGCCTATGTCCGAAACTTGATATGATGGAATGGGAAATGGTTTTGTTTTTTGAAAATAAAATAACCCTAAGTATAAAAAGAAAAATATGTTTTTCTTTTGGAAAGACTTTTCTATTCTACCCTAGCCTCCATCTTTTTTTCTCCGAATTCTCTCAAAGTGTTGAGAAAATAAAAATAAAGAATAAGAAGAAAAATAAACAAAAATCTAAGTGTGATTTAATCTTTAAAACGTTTAGGGATTAATTTTGTGTGTTTAGCCCACACTAGTTTCCGTTGGTAACAAGACATAGCTCGAAAGACTTTGTGTTTCGAACAAATAATCATCTTCATATTCTTGTTGTTTGGTACTCGGCAGTAAGGCTTATTTTGCTCACTGCCACAAATAGTTTTTGTAAAACGGGACTCGATTTGGTTTTATTTTAATCCATAATTTTTAAGGAACATATAGGGGTGTTTTGGGGCTGTATTGGGGCTGTTTTCAAGTGAAAAATCATAACTAAAACACAGCCACTGTCCAAGTATTTCAGGGGTTGTTTCGGTAGTGCGTTGGGCGCGAATCAGGTCCAAAACAGTCCAGTTTTTGTCCAGCTATTCGGGGACTGTTCCGGGCTGTTTCGGAGCAGGAATTTTATCTAAAACATAAGTAAAATTTTAGTGGTGGTACTGGTTGCATTCGGCCACTCAAAATGAAGGGCATAAAAAATTTTCAAGTCCGATCCGAGTGCCTAACGTGCTTCCACTGCGCAAGGAAAGCGTTTCCTACATTCTTATCTTACTATTTTGTTAGGTTTCGTGTTATTTAATATATTTTATAATTTCTTTTATGTTTTATTGATACGAAACATTGGAACATGGATTTTGGGATAAATGTACGTGTTTTGGGACCTTACGGACGCACCAGAAGCACGCGGGAAAGCAGAAAACACATAAAACACTCATCCTAAAAAATGGGGTGGCCTTGCGGCGCCACTTTTGGCATCGCGGCGCACAAGGATGGCTTCATAGATTTTCCCGAGGATTTCGCGTCGCGACGCTGCGACAGACATCCAGAAATATTAGAAATCATTATTCTATAAGCATAAGGACTCCAGGACTTCTCTATAAATATAAAAGCTCGTCCAAAACCCTAAAGGGAGACTAATACAAAACTAAAGAGTTCAAAACACATATTTTAGAAAAATTCAAGGAGGAAGATTGAAAAGCGACAAGATGAGACGAAGCCGGTGACGTCCGAAGATGAAGAGATTCGATTCAGGTTTAATCTTCTAGTTTATTTCTTTGAACTCTAATGATTTCTATTATAGTCATGACCCTATTTTCATTGTTATTATATTTAGTCATGAACTAGCTCTATTGTTCTAAAGGATGATGTAACCTATGCTTGAACGTATGCGTTGATTGCCAATTTAATTGTTATAAAGTTTTGAATCAGTTTATTTATATTCTATTGTGTTTAATACTTCTTGTTTGTTGGCCACAAATTGAGATGATGCATTTTTAGAATCTATCACTCGGGAAATGGGATATTGAATAGGATCTAGAGAATATAATTTAGGATATTTGTAGAGCTCGGGAGAACCTATAATCCCTTTGAAGTCGTTAATAAAGAATCACAGAGCGTAATGAATTATTAATAATTATTTTTTTATAGGGATATCGAAGTCTATAATTGATAATATTTTCACTCGGCACTCGGGAGAAGAAGTTAGAATAACTTAGAATTCTTGGCTTATAAACTACTAAAATGAATAAGAATTGATTGGCATAACAAATACATAAGGGATAGCTAGGTGAAATTAGACTCTAGAATCTCTTCTATCCTGGTCTATCTTTGTCAAATGTTTTGTTTCTTAATTATTTAGTTTTTCATCTAATTATAGTACTTAGTGTGAGTTGAATACAATCTCTGTGGGTTCGACACTCTTTCACTTATCTTTACTAAAACTTGACACCGTGCACTTGCGGTACGATATAAAATATCACAACAAGTTTTTGGCGCTGTTGTCAGGGATTGTTAATCTAATTCACATTAATACTATTATCAAATAACCTTAGCTTTAATTTAGATTTTTTTTTAATTTATTTTTATTTTTGTATTAGTTAGTATTTTTATTTTTATTGTTGTTTTAGTACTTTTTCTTGTCTTTCTGTGCTTCGGTGAATGCGAAGATCCACAAATCTTGACTCGATTATGTTTGATCCTGAAATAGAAAGAACAGCAAGGAGACTAAGGAAAGAAAGGAACATTGAAAAATAAGTGATGGGGGCTGAAATTATAGAGAATAACCCACGCTAGGTGGCAATCAGAGATCACTTTAAGCCAGCCATTGATGATAACTATTCTGGGATTGCGCACCCACTAATCAATGCCAATAATTTTGAGTTGAAACCTGCATTGATCAACATGATACAAAAGAACCAGTTTTGGGGTTCAACTGTAGAGGATCCCAATGTGCATTTAAGGATATTCTTGGAGATGACGGATACCATAAAGATGAATGGCGTGACCAAAAAGACCTTTAGGCTATGCTTGTTCCCATTCTCTTTAAGCGACAATGTGAAGGGTTAACTACAATCTATTCCGATGGGGAGCATCATGACATGGCAGGAAATGGCTACAACATTTCTTGCGAGGTTCATTCCACCAGCTAAATCAGCCCTACTGAGAACATAAATTAGCCTATTTAGGTAGTTGGAGACTGAAAATCTGTATGAGGCCTGAGAGCGCTTTAAGGATATACTTAGGAGGTGCCCACATCATAATTTTGAAGAATGGGTTCAAATTCAGTTATTCTATAATGGGTTGAACGGTCCAAACAAAATCATGGTCGATTTAGCTGCTGGAGGAATCTTGTTCAAGAAATCTGCTGAAGATGCATATGCTCTACTGGAAGAGATGGCATTAATAGTTTCCAATAGCCAAGTGAACGCACTACTATGCCTAAGGTGGCTGGTATATACGAGGTGGATCCTATTGTTACACTTACTGCTCAAATATCATTTGTCACGACTCATCTAGTAGCATTGACTAATCAACAAGGTCAACTATCTATTGAAGTTGCTGCTGCTAATAGAATGCTCTTACCTGACTGAGGATATGAGCAAGTCCACTATGTGAACAATCGAAACATCAACAACTATAGAGGCAATCCTATGTCTAACTATTATCATCCAAACTTATCATATGCTAATATAGAGAATGTCTTGCAACCTAATCAAAAAGCTAAGCAGAAACCATCATTTGAAGACCTCATGATCATGTTTGTTGCTAAAACTTCAAAGAGGTTTGAGAAGAATGAGTCGAGGCTGAACAAAATTGAAACACATATGGGTAATATATTGGGCAACAATGAAGTCCTTAGAAGTGAAAATTGGTCACATTATTAAGATTAAGTTCCAATTATGGCTACCCCCGCCCGACAGGTATATTCATATCCTGTAAGGAAATCTATTAAAGGGTTATCTATCCTCAAGGAAGATCGTGGGCTATTAAGTCTAAGGCTGAAACCTAAAATCCCTATGTCTAGTTCATTTTAGATTTACCATATCAATCTTATTGGTGATCAGACAACAAGAAGCATTAAGCTTAAGACTTAATAAATAAATCTTTAAATTACCTAAACTATAAAAATAACCCCTTATAAACCGTGATATTAAAAATCATCACAACCCCAGATAACTAACACATAATTAGGGCTAGTAAAAACATAAAGTAAAAGACATAAAGTAAAAGCTAAAAAGTAAATTACAATAAAATAAAATGCTAAGGTAAAAGGAATTACTTTCACTACTACTAATTTAGATATCTCCCATAAAATAATATATAAACTTGTGATAAATTAACCAACCGACCAGTCTGGCGGTATCCTGATTAAGTCAAATTAAGTCCAACCAGCCATTAAGGCGGAACAAAAAATAAATTTACCAACCGACCAGTCTGGCGGTATCCGTGATTAGTCAGGTTTAAACCATATTAAAATTAAATTACCAACCGACCAATATAGCGGTATCCCTTATTAAGTCAATTTTTAAAATAGTTAATATTATTTTTAAGGGAGATTAATCTAAATAGTAACAGTAAAAGAATTACCTTTCACCCTAGCTGGGGTAGTTACATCATCATGGTGAATAGTAAAAACTGTAAAAAGTAAAAAGTAAAAATTAAATTACTATTATTACAAAACGTAATTAAAATTATTTACAAAACTAAAAATTAAAAACTAAAAATAAAAAATAAAAATTCTAGAGAGAGAAACTCTCTCTTTAGAGAGAATTCAAGAGAGAGAGAGGTGTGTTGAAATCTGAAATTTCGCGCTGAATTTATAGGTAAAAATTTCACTGTTCGCGCGTCGCGACGCCAGGTCATCAGCGTCGCGACGCTGGATTTGTCGACGTGGCACGATGACAGCTTGACACGTAGCGATTCGGATAAGAGGATAAGGTCGACACGTGTCATGGCGGCTAAGACTCAATTATTATGCTGACGTCATTGGCGACGTGGCACTGTTCATGACGTCATTGGTGACGTCATGATGATGTGGCGTGCGCACGTTAGCGGATCTTCTGTGGTGGTGACACGTGGCAAGGCGCATGTTAGCAAAGTCAAACTTCTCAAATTGTTGACTGTTGACCTGGCGCACGTTAGCAAATCCGGCTCACGTTGGGCGTCGCGGCGCGCAATGCTCCAGCGTCGCGACGCGCAAAAGACGAAAATATTCCTTTTGACGCATTTTTGTCCGATTTTGCCCTAAATTGCCTCCAGTGCTGTCCAAACTTTATTTATCTGCAAAATAACAATAAAACACATCAAAACGTTCACAAAAATCAAGAAACTATACAAAATATTAAGTTAAATGAGTGAGAAATAGTGATATAAATACCACTCATCACACCCCCAAACCTAACATTTTGCTAGTCCTCGAGCAAAATACAAAATAAAATAACATAATAAAATTTAACTAAGCCACTTTCGTAGGGATCACGATTGCATTTAGCATATGCAACAAGCCTTTAAACCCCTAGGTGTCCCTAGTGGACGAGTTGTAGTCTCGTGAGGGTTTACAGCAATGATACCCACAAACATTTTACAAAAGTAAAAATGTATTAAAACTAATGCACACAAAAGCAAAAAAAAAAAACAAGCGAAAAGAGAATAAAGAAAGTTAGTGACTAATCAGGTGAAAATTCTACTCCAAGTTACTAGTTGTTTTGTTTCTTTCTAAATTACCGAATAAGTAAATTCTCCGATTATTTTTACCATTCTCCAAATACACAGCCAACAAAATATTAATCAACTCATTTTTACCCACAACAGTCATAAATGCAGTTGATAAGAGAGTAATATTTTTGTCCTAAAGTTCTATCAGATTCACACCTTTTTGTAGCAATGGAATAATTTTCTGGTTTTTCTGATTTTTTCTTTGATTTTTCTCTATTTTTTTTATTTATATACAATACCTTCCGTCTATGTAGAGTGTTGGGTCAGTGGCTCCCAAACCAGTTGGCTTTAGGGCTCCAGGTGTTAAGACACCCCTACGGACTTAATTACTCAGACTTCAGATATATATATTTTGCAGCATCTTTGATCCATGTAGCGAGCTTTGGGCCAATGACTCCCAAACCAGTTGGTTTTAGGGCACTAGGTGTTAAACACACCCTTACAGACTTAATAACTCGGATCTCAGACGTTTTTTTTTTTTTTTTTTTTTTTTTACTCTCCATCACTTTTTAGAGATGCTTCCTCCAATTAAACTAGAGCACTGAATATTACAAACTTTTCAATTTTAGCTCACGATTGTATGTTCCATGTAAGTTCATAATACCTGTCAACTGAACATAAGAAGATCCATTTTAGTCAGATTTATGGAGAATTCACAAATTAAATAATTTAAAAGGAAATAAACAAAAATTAACTTGTTCCGAAATAGGTTTGAGATACGTCTCAGGAGTGGAAATTCCTTACTCGGCTATCTCTTACCAATTTCACATTTTTAGTGAAAATAAAAACAAAAAAATGCAAAATATTTTTGTAATTTTTGAAATTTTTTCAATTTTTTTTTTGTATTTTTCGAAAAATTTTGAACTAAAAATAAAAATAACACACATACTAAAAACAAGGTATTAATCAACTAATTCCCTCCCCCAAACCTAAATGAGACATTGTCCTCAATGTCTTAAACAGTCGAATAAGAGTTTAGACGATAATACCTGGTTAACTGAAATTTTACAGGAAAAATTACTGATTAAGATTTATGTCCAAATTACGATTCTTACCACGATTGTTATTTGACCATTTTTTCATTAAAAATTTTGGCAGAATCACCTCTAAAAACTCAAAATTTCCCCAAAATTCACCCTAAAAAATTATCAAAACACAATGCCTAAATTTGGTATTTTTCAGAAAAATCTGGCAGAGTCTCCCCTGAATTTTTGATTATCCAACACAACCTAAATCTATCAAATGCCACAAACACCTCAATTCAACTCTTCGCCCCCGCAATCCACAATCCAACACTTCGTAATTCAAAATTCCCAAATCAAACACACCACAATTCAATCCTAATTATCAAATCAATTTACCATTTACCAAATCAAATTTTTATCAAATCAATACCGTAATTTCAGTTTTGATTTTGGCAGTGGTGGTACTCTCGGTTTGGACTTGGGTTTGATTTGTTGCTATCTCGGTTTTGGTTGTGGGTGTATCGGCAGTGGTTGGCTTCTGGTGACTCTCGGTGGTGTTGTGCGGTTGGTGGGTCGTAGTGGCTTGGCAGTGGCGGGTTCGCGGCTTTGGTTGGAGATCCGTAATGGTCGGTCTTGTGTGGTTCGGTTCAGGCGAGACAGTGGCGATGGTTGCGGCTGTGGATCTCGGTCGTGAGGTTCACGGTCACGATGGCACTCGATTTCGGTTCGGTGGCTGGTGGGTTTCGGTCACGGCAAGGGGTGGATCTTGGTTTGATTGGTGGTTGTTGGTTTCGGTTGGGCTGGATTTAAGTGAGGGTTGCTGGATCTTGGTGGTTCACGGTGGTGGGTATCTCGGCTTTTGCGCTTTCGTCTTGGGTTTCTGGTCGGCCGACTTGGTTTCGTTAGTTTCGGTCTCGGCGAGATGGCTGGACGGCAGTGATGGCTGGTTCGGTTTGGTCGTGGGTCTTGGTGGTGTTTGAGGAAGAAGAAAATGAGATCTGAGGTGCCTCTGCTTATGTCTCTGATTTCCGTGTCAGCGTCGCGACGCTGATTTTTTTTTTTTTTTTTTTTTGGGCAAAATCATGTCTTGCGACGGATAAATCCATAGGGACGCGTCTCAAAAGATGTCTCCTTACTTGGCTGTCTCCTGGATCAACTTTGTATCTTCGTGATTTTGTCAAATTTTTATTTTGAAAATCCCGCTTGCACTGGCTTGCTTTGTCCTAAAAAAAATTCTGTTTTTATTTTTCCTGCAAAACTAACACACAAAATTAAAAAATTCACACAAAATAAATTACAACAAAATTGCATGGGTTGCCTCCCTGCTAGCGCTAAATTTTTCGTCTTCAGCCAGACGTGACTGAAATCTATTTGTCAGGGAGGTTTCAATGTCGTTTTGGATGTCCGATTAAAGACAATCCCATGAGCGTTGCTTTTAAAGGGTCTCTTCCAACGATAAAGGCAGAAATAATTTTGTCTCATTCAATGCTCGTGCCACCTTTTTGACTTTTGTTGCTCCAGTGGTTCCTGAAAAGAAGAAATAAAATCAGGAGGTCTCGTATGATGCTTGACTTGGAATGGAAATTCCATTCTGTCAAGCTTCTGGTTGATATCTTTGATTTGTACTCCCCAAAACAGTGATGTTTCTCCTGAATGCTCTGGATCTTTTTATTAAGGTCAGACATTTGCTCCTCCATTTGATCTGCTTCTTGTTCCACCTGAGGATGAAAAGATGTGTCTGACATTAGGTCTTCATCCTCTGATCTGAGTAAAATGATTGGCTCAAGTAGATCTTCTTCAAACATTGTGCAATGGAATCTCCAAGATCTTCGTTTTGAGGATACAGAATTCCATCCTCAATTTTTGATGCAGTTGGTACAAATATTTCAGCTTCATCCTCGTCAGAATCTGAATAATAGAAATCAAATCGAGAATTTTCCGGTTCGGGCTCCTGAACTGATAATCTGGTTGTTGATACTGCTCGGCCTCCTCCTCTGTTGAAGTGTCATTGTGAAATGATTGGTACTTGAAGGCTTCATCAGTGTCATCTGGAATTGGTTCTTGAGGTATATAGTTTTGGTTTTCTGTTAATTGTCTGATCTGATCTGTCTTTCTCTGTATGGATTTTGTGTTACTCTGAATTTGTGCATCAAATCGAGCTGTCTGTTCCTTGAACATGTGAATCAATTGATCTTCCTTGGATGGTTTTGGTTCTTGATAAGGATCGAAGGAAGATGGTGAATAAGATGGAAAATGTGATTCTGTGAAATGTGATGGTTCTTCGTACCATGAAGGATCTTGATAGTTCTGCCACCCTGGATGGTAGTTGTATTCGCAATAATCGCTTGGGTGGTCACCATTACATATGTCACATCCCCACATTGAATTCTGTTGAGCAAATGTAGTATTACTTGGTTCTGGCATCCAGTGATAGTCATTGGGCTGTACAACAGGCCTCAGAAAACCGGACTGTTGCTCCCAGATTTCGGGTGTATCTTCTTGTAGGGCTCTTAATTTCTCAATCTCCCAGTAGTGTTCCATTTTTTAACCACCTGAAATAAAAGAAAGGAATAAAAATTACAGATAAAAATAATAAAATTAGATACAAGTAAATTAGATAGCTTCAAAATTAACAACTCAAGAAATATAAGTCCCCGGCAACGGCGCCAAAAACTTGATCGGTGTAAACACACACGTATAACGCAAGCGCACGTATCGTTCAAGTAGTATAAAAATATCGATCCCACGAGGACTTAATTCCTACTGTTGTTATTAATTATTGAATCTATTTATTTACAAATATCTAATTAAAGGGAGAATGGAATTGATTGCTTGATTGATTTGGTTGATTAAAGATTTGCTAAATAAATAAATAAAAAGATAAAAGAAAATACTAAGGAAAATAAAAGAAGACACAAAGATCTAGGGTTGTGAATCATTCTAATATCTTTTAAAAGATGAAGTGATTATTTTATGTTGTGTAATAAATCGGTTTACTAACCTGAAACAACAAATTATGTGTAAGCCTCTGTCGATGGTCAGACACAAATACCCAGTTTAACCCAATTGAACCATATGTCTATGTCAACCAAATTATCTGGATTCATTAAGATTAAGTTCCAATTATGGCTACCCCCGCCCGACAGGTATATTCATATCCTGTAAGGAAATCTATTAAAGGGTTATCTATCCTCAAGGAAGATCGTGGGCTATTAAGTCTAAGGCTGAAACCTAAAATCCCTATGTCTAGTTCATTTTAGATTTACCATATCAATCTTATTGGTGATCAGACAACAAGAAGCATTAAGCTTAAGACTTAATAAATAAATCTTTAAATTACCTAAACTATAAAAATAACCCCTTATAAACCGGTGATATTAAAAATCATCACAACCCCAGATAACTAACACATAATTAGGGCTAGTAAAAACATAAAAGTAAAAGACATAAAGTAAAAGCTAAAAAGTAAATTACAATAAAATAAAATGCTAAGGTAAAAGGAATTACTTTCACTACTACTAATTTAGATATCTCCCATAAAATAATATATAAACTTGTGATAAATTAACCAACCGACCATCTGGCGGTATCCTGATTAAGTCAAATTAAGTCCAACCAGCCATTAAGGCGGAACAAAAAATAAATTTACCAACCGACCAGTCTGGCGGTATCCGTGATTAGTCAGGTTTAAACCATATTAAAATTAAATTACCAACCGACCAATATAGCGGTATCCCTTATTAAGTCAATTTTTAAAATAGTTAATATATTATTTTTAAGGGAGATTAATCTAAATAGTAACAGTAAAAGAATTACCTTTCACCTAGCTAGTGGGGTAGTTACATCATCATGGTGAATAGTAAAAACTGTAAAAAGTAAAAAGTAAAAATTAAATTACTATTATTACAAAACGTAATTAAAATTATTTACAAAACTAAAAATTAAAAACTAAAAATAAAAAATAAAAATTCTAGAGAGAGAAACTCTCTCTTTAGAGAGAATTCAGAGAGAGAGAGGTGTGTTGAAATCTGAAATTTCGCGCTGAATTTATAGGTAAAAATTTCACTGTTCGCGCGTCGCGACGCCAAGGTCATCAGCGTCGCGACGCTGGATTTGTCGACGTGGCACGATGACAGCTTGACACGTAGCGATTCGGATAAGAGGATAAGGTCGACACGTGTCATGGCGGCTAAGACTCAATTATTATGCTGACGTCATTGGCGACGTGGCACTGTTCATGACGTCATTGGTGACGTCATGATGATGTGGCGTGCGCACGTTAGCGGATCTTCTGTGGTGGTGACACGTGGCAAGGCGCATGTTAGCAAAGTCAAACTTCTCAAATTGTTGACTGTTGACCTGGCGCACGTTAGCAAATCCGGCTCACGTTGGGCGTCGCGGCGCGCAATGCTCCAGCGTCGCGACGCGCAAAAGACGAAAATATTCCTTTTGACGCATTTTTGTCCGATTTTGCCCTAAATTGCCTCCAGTGCTGTCCAAACTTTATTTATCTGCAAAATAACATAAAACACATCAAAACGTTCACAAAAATCAAGAAACTATACAAAATATTAAGTTAAATGAGTGAGAAATAGTGATATAAATACCACTCATCACACCCCCAAACCTAACATTTTGCTAGTCCTCGAGCAAAATACAAAATAAAATAACATAATAAAATTTAACTAAGCCACTTTCGTAGGGATCACGATTGCATTTAGCATATGCAACAAGCCTTTAAACCCCTAGGTGTCCCTAGTGGACGAGTTGTAGTCTCGTGAGGGTTTACAGCAATGATACCCACAAACATTTTACAAAAGTAAAAATGTATTAAAACTAATGCACACAAAAGCAAAAAAAAAAAAACAAGCGAAAAGAGAATAAAGAAAGTTAGTGACTAATCAGGTGAAAATTCTACTCCAAGTTACTAGTTGTTTTGTTTCTTTCTAAATTACCGAATAAGTAAATTCTCCGATTATTTTTACCATTCTCCAAATACACAGCCAACAAAATATAATCAACTCATTTTTACCCACAACAGTCATAAATGCAGTTGATAAGAGAGTAATATTTTTGTCCTAAAGTTCTATCAGATTTCACACCTTTTTGTAGCAATGGAATAATTTTCTGGTTTTTCTGATTTTTTCTTTGATTTTTCTCTATTTTTTTTATTTATATACAATACCTTCCGTCTATGTAGCGAGTGTTGGGTCGGTGGCTCCCAAACCAGTTGGCTTTAGGGCTCCAGGTGTTAAGACACCCCTACGGACTTAATTACTCAGACTTCAGATATATATATTTTTGCAGCATCTTTGATCCATGTAGCGAGCTTTGGGCCAATGACTCCCAAACCAGTTGGTTTTAGGGCACTAGGTGTTAAAACACCCTTACAGACTTAATAACTCGGATCTCAGACGTTTTTTTTTTTTTTTTTTTTTTTTTTTTTACTCCATCACTTTTTAGAGATGCTTCCTCCAATTAAACTAGAGCACTGAATATTACAAACTTTTCAATTTTAGCTCACGATTGTATGTTCCATGTAAGTTCATAATACCTGTCAACTGAACATAAGAAGATCCATTTTAGTCAGATTTATGGAGAATTCACAAATTAAATAATTTAAAAGGAAATAAACAAAAATTAACTTGTTCCGAAATAGGTTTGAGATACGTCTCAGGAGTGGAAATTCCTTACTCGGCTATCTCTTACCAATTCACCTTTTTAGTGAAAATAAAAACAAAAAAATGCAAAATATTTTTGTAATTTTTGAAAATTTTTCAATTTTTTTTTTGTATTTTTCGAAAAATTTTGAACTAAAAATAAAAATAACACACATACTAAAAACAAGGTATTAATCAACTAATTCCCTCCCCCAAACCTAAATGAGACATTGTCCTCAATGTCTTAAACAGTCGAATAAGAGTTTAGACGATAATACCTGGTTAACCAGCCATTAAGGCGGAACAAAAAATAAATTTACCAACCGACCAGTCTGGCGGTATCCGTGATTAGTCAGGTTTAAACCATATTAAAATTAAATTACCAACCGACCAATATAGCGGTATCCCTTATTAAGTCAATTTTTAAAATAGTTAATATATTATTTTTAAGGGAGATTAATCTAAATAGTAACAGTAAAAGAATTATCTTTCACCCTAGCTGGGGTAGTTACATCATCATGGTGAATAGTAAAAACTGTAAAAAGTAAAAAGTAAAAATTAAATTACTATTATTACAAAACGTAATTAAAATTATTTACAAAACTAAAAATTAAAAACTAAAAATAAAAAATAAAAATTCTAGAGAGAGAAACTCTCTCTTTAGAGAGAATTCAAGAGAGAGAGAGGTGTGTTGAAATCTGAAATTTCGCGCTGAATTTATAGGTAAAAATTTCACTGTTCGCGCGTCGCGACGCCAAGGTCATCAGCGTCGCGACGCTGGATTTGTCGACGTGGCATGATGACAGCTTGACACGTAGCGATTCGGATAAGAGGATAAGGTCGACACGTGTCATGGCGGCTAAGACTCAATTATTATGCTGACGTCATTGGTGACGTGGCACTGTTCATGACGTCATTGGTGACGTCATGATGATGTGGCGTGCGCACGTTAGCGGATCTTCTGTGGTGGTGACACGTGGCAAGGCGCATGTTAGCAAAGTCAAACTTCTCAAATTGTTGACTGTTGACCTGGCGCACGTTAGCAAATCCGGCTCACGTTGGGCGTCGCAGCGCGCAATGATCCAGCGTCGCGACACACAAAAGACGAAAATATTCCTTTTGACGCATTTTTGTCCGGTTTTGCCACAAATTGCCTCCAGTGCTGTCCAAACTTTATTTATCTGCAAAATAACAATAAAACACATCAAAACGTTCACAAAACTCAAGAAACTATACAAAATATTAAGTTAAATGAGTGGGAAATAGTGATATAAATATCACTCATCACACAACTCGGATATCCTACTACGGAGGGATTGTTAAACATATGTGATGACCTCGACTTGTATAGTTCAGAAAGATCGTTCGTGTTCTTCGCGAATTCGGAGGTGGACGAATTGCGTACATATTGGCTAGGCTTATATGACGAATGTGTCTTAACTTATAGAGTTCCAATATGAAGTGTACTCGTTGACTTGAGCACTTGGGTAGCCGATTAATTTTGATAAAAGATAATATTCGATATTATAATTATCAACTAAGATAATCAAGTGTTATTGGATAACATTGATTATTTACTTTGACCTAATTGGATTAATTCAATAATTACACAAGGGCTTAATTGTAAAATCATAATTATCTCTACCATTTGAGGATATTATGGTAATTGTAAATATGTAATAATAGGTGGTTTTGGCTTGATTTAATTGGATTAAATCAAGGTGACAAATATTTAACTAATCCATTTCCTAATCCTTGGCTTGATTTAATTGGATTAAATTAAAGTGGGAGACAATGGAGATTAGTCACACCTAATTATACATATTTGGACAAATTAGATTAAACACACTTAAAAGTTGATTACAACTTTTATTAATTAAAAATTACCTAAATTTTGCTATAAATAGCAAGCTTTTTGAAGGTTTTAATTACAAGTATACAAGCAAATTCTTAGAGAGATTAGCCTAAGTTAGAGAAGTGTTTTCATTAAGCTGCCCGGTGCACCGATCCGACCCTAGGGGTTCCACAACTGCCCCAACACACCCAACATGAGGAAATGGTGGAGAAAATGGTGGAGAAAGCTTGCAAACTTTCTATAAATATAGATGTTCTGCACCTCATTTTCTTCAGTTTCATTCACACGATTCTCACTGTAATTTTGTGAAGGGGTCCAGTTCTTGTGTGTTTTATTTTTGTAAGCTTTTTTCTTTTGTAATTTCTTTTTCTTTCAGTAATAAAATTATGTGTGTTTTTATTCAAATTATGAGTAGCTATTTTCTTTTTGCTAGGGTAAAGGGTGAAATTTTTAATATAAAATTTAGATTAATCTCATTTATATTATAATATATAAATTGTAATATAATGATTAATATTTAAATTCAATATGGATTAATTATTGACAAATTTTTTTACTGCATATATGACTGGTTTTATTTATTTGGCATAATTGAGTACCTAACTGGACTTGTTATAGACAAAGTTATCACCGCCTTTATGACTGATTTTAAATGTTTTAGCATAATTAATTCCTGAAATAAATTAATTGGGTATTAACGACAATTTATATATTATAAAAAGTGAGATTTCTAAATTTAAAAAATTAAAAGTGGATCCCCTAACCCCCAGCGTTTTATTTTATTATTGCAGTTTAAATTAAAATTTCCAATCACTTCGAACAAATCCAATATTTTTATTTCACTCGAATTGTTATTTTATTTTACTAAATTTATTCCATGTGGAACGACCTCAGACTTACAATATTATTTTATTACTTCGACACTCTTATACTTGGGAGTAAAAAACAACTTTTTAAGCGGGTCAAGTTTTTGACGCCGTTGCCGGGGAATATAATTTAGTAAATAGAATAATAATTTAATATCATTTAATATATTTTTCTTTTCTTTTTATTTTATTTATTTATTTATTTTGTTTGTATTTTATGTATCTCAATTTTTTAACACTATATTTGCAATTTTTTTCCATTTTTAAAATTTTTTTTTTCTTTCGTTCACTTGTTTATTATTATTTTTTCTTTTTGTAAGTATTTTATTTGTATTTTTAAATTTTAGCAAATAGTTTGCATTTAGGTTGCATGAGACGTTGGTTTCTTGATCATCTAGCGGTAGATTAAATAGAGAGTCTCCATCACCTTCATCGTCTGTCAAAATGGCCGAGAACCAAAATAAAAATCCACTTGTCCGAGTTGAAAATCCAGTTGATCAGGAAGAAAACGAGTCTCAGCATGACGATCTTAATCATCTTAGGACACTCAGATAATTCATGAATCCCGCTAAGACAGGATCACCATCTTGCATTATTTTTCCCCCAAATGCAGCACGTTTCGATTTTAAGCCAGTTGTCATCCAATTTTTACCCACATTCCAAGGTCTAGAATTTGAAGAGGTGTGTAACACATGTACAGACCAAAATTGCAGCATTAATATAATTCGATTAAAGGTTTTTTTTCCTTTTCTTTAAAGGATTAAACTAAAATTTGACTGCAGAATCTTAGGTCAAGATCCATCCGAACATGGGATGATTTGCAAGAACAGTTCTGAAAAATAATTTCCCCCTCACAAGACAAACTCCTTTAAGAGGAGAATCACAATTTCACACAAGAGTCGGAGGAAACACTTTACCAATGTTGGGAGAGGTTTAAAGAGATATTGAATATTTGTCCACATCACGGATTTGAAACATGGAGGTTGGTTGCCTACTTCTACGAGGGGTTAACACCCCAATGTATATAAGTAGTAGAAATGATGTGTAATGGTGAGTTTAGGGAAAAAAATACCGAAGATGCACTAGATTACCTAGAACACATAACAGAGAATACGCGATAATGGGATACAGTTGGCACTTATGAGTCATCTGTGAAACCACAACCATCTGGTATAAGTATGTTTAACCTTAGGGAAGACCATGACATTTCAACTAAGTATGCATCTATAGCTAAAAAAGTTGAGGCATAAGAAATGAGGAAGAGTGATCATGTCAAGTCAGTTCAAGAACTCACATGTTAAATCTGTAATTCAAATGAACATGTCACACATGTTTGCCCAACCTTGCCAGCCCTACAAGAATGTCTTCATGACCAAATCGGTTCTATAAACACTTTTAATAGACCAAATCCAAACCCATACCCCAAACCTACAATTCTGGTTGGAGAAATCATGCAAACTTCAATTGGAGGAATGATAACCAAGCAAAAACTTAATATTGGCGACTTAAAACCAACCTCAACTACTATTTTACTTGCTGATAGATCAGTCAAGGTACCGAAAGGAAATGTGGAAGACGTATTATTACAAGTCGATAAATTTATATATCATGTGGATTTTATTGTCTTGGAAACACAACCTGTAGCAGACAGTTATAAGTCGATTCTTGTAATACTTGGTCGCCCATTTTTAGAAACAGCTAATGCTTTAATTAATTGCAGGAATGAAATCATGAATTTATCTTTTGGCAATATGATGTTAGAGCTTAATATTTTTAACATGTGCAAACAACCATATGATGAGGACTCTGAAGATGATAACATGGACTTAACTGAACCAATTGTGGATGAATATATTCAGGGGATTTTATCTAATCCTACGGAAATTTATACGGCTAATTTTCTTAAATCGTGTATGCAATTAGATTCAGATTTTTCTAATGATTTTTCTTTACTTGATTCTATACATGTACTGAAAGAAGGTGAAGAGAAATAAAATTTTGAAGAACTACGAACACTTGAAGAAGAGAAACATGAAGAAGCACCTAAATTGGAATTGAAGACTTTGCCATAAGAATTGAAGTATGCATTTCTTGGAAATAAACAAACTTACCCTGCGGTAATTTCTTCTTCTCTGACAAGCAATCAAGAAGGTAAGTTGTTAAATGTGTTGAGATAACATAGACATAAAATTGGATGGACTTTAAAAGATATAAAAGGCATTAACCTTTTAAAATGGACACACAAAATACATTTAACAGATAATGTCAGGACACGTCGACCACCCAAAAAAATAAACTTTTACAAGAAAGAAATGGTTAAAACGGAAGTCCTTAAATTTCTTGATTCATTCATCTCTTACATACATGGTTTGGAGAAAAGAACCTATGCAAAGAAACAGAGAGCTAAATAATTAGGTGTTTGTTATAAATGCACATGTTGGACGTGCAACACTCGTTGTCGTTATTTAAGAATGATGTCTAATAATCATGAAGAAAAAAAATCAACCCATTAGAGATGGCTTGAGTAAGGAATAATTAGATAATAGATCATTGACTTTTGAGATGCATCTTAGTGGATTTTATAGATTGATTTGCAATTTACATACATAATTTCAAAAGAAATACAATAATACAGTCTCGAGAATCTGATTTTAAAAGACATTTTTTACCAATTTATAAGAAAATTGGGTGGGAAGTATATCCTCGACCCATAGAGGGCGTTCAAGCCGTTACTGGACGTAAAACCAGAGGAAGATGTGAGCCACAATCACAACTATCAGTACATATCATTTACTATTTTAATTTACTTATATTGTTTTAATATGTAACCTTTCTTTTTAGAAGCAGTGTTGTAGATTTAATTGTCAATTCCTCACTAACCAGGTGATGCCTTATAAACTCTACTTTTTCGTATTCAGACATTGAGGACAATGTCTCAAATTGGTTGGGGGAAGGGGATAGTTGACTAGATAATTTTTATTTTTATGTTTCATTGCTGTGTTTTTCGTTCAAAAAAAAGAGTTTTCTTTTACGTTGTTTTTGCTTTGTTTTTATTTTATGTATAAAAAAATATATTTTGTGTTGATTTTCTTTTATTTTTTCAAAAAAAAAAAACTACACACAAACTAACAACAAATTTTTGACTAACCAAGTGAAATTGTTGTTCAGAAATGGCAGTGTAAGGAGTTTTCGCTCCTAAGACGTATCTCAAAATAATTTGTAACAAGTTAAATTTGATCTTCATATGCTCATTTGACAAATATTTTCAACATACACAGTAACATATAAACATGGATTGTAAGTGAAAATTTTATAATATTCAGTTCTCTAGTTTGTTGGAGGTAGCACCTAAAGGCAGTGGAATTAATGTTTTTATTCAAAAAAAAAATCTAACTATGCTCTTACTTAGTAACCAGACATCTTGCCTCAGTAAGCACTGATTGTTCGCGTAAAACGGTAGAGCTTGAGTGTGTGAAAAAATATTTTGTGTTGATTTTCTTTTGTGTGTTTTTTTTTAAATGTGTGAATAAGTTCGATTTCGTAACCTCTCTAACTCGAGCAATTAAGTTCATAGAGGTGTTTTAACACTTAGTGCCTTAAGGCCAACGGGTCTGGGTGTCACTGGCCCAAAGCTCGTTACATGGGTTAAAGAGAAAGCTTAAGGAAATCAGACACTTCTTCTTTTTAACAATCTGAGATCTGAGCAATTAAGTCTGTAGGGGTGTCTTAACACCTAGTGCCCTAAAGGCAACTGGTTTGGGAGTCACTGGCCCAAAGCTCGCTACAAGGATTGAAAATGTGTTATTATTTTTTTTAAAAAAAAACTTATATTTATAAATAAATTTTCGTTGCAAAAAATGTGTGAATTATGATATAACTCTAGGATAAAAGTATTACTCTCTTTTAAACAAGACATGTTAATATTGTGGGCACAATGAATTGATTGATACCTTATTTTATGTGTGTATGGAAGAAGAGTAAAAGGTACATGAAAATTTTCTTGAAGACTAGATAATTGAAGACATTAAAAAGCCCAAGATGTCTTCTAATTACACTGCCGACATAAATCCAGACCAGCACCAGTACAATTGGCCATAGATAGAGGAGGCTGATGAGAATGTTGAGTTGGGGGAGACACAACCCACTCCATCGGAAGCTACATAATATAGTGTTGAGTATGGGGAGCCACAACCTGCTCCATTAGAAGATATATGATCATCCACAGATTTTAATGATGACAGACCTCCTAAAACTAGTGGACCTCAGACAAGAAGATCTGAGCGAGGTCGAATTTCATCAAACATATGTCTGGGATCCGAAAGGGGAGTCAAAGAATTTCTCACAAGGTAAGAAGACACTGGAGAATAAATGGGTGAAGAAAAATAGTATCAAAAGAGTACTTTATAGAGAAATAGCAAAGTGTGCTGTGCAGAGACACAGCCGACATGTCAACAAAGGTGGTCACTCGGGACACGTTAGAGCTGAAGTGGTTTTATGGCGGAAATCCGGTAACGCAGTGGAATAGTGGAAAATCAAAATTTTCCGATTTCAAAATTTTTCTTGGATCAATTAAATAAAATTATTTATTTAATTATCCAATTGTCAAATTCTGAAAAATTACATAAGTGGTCAAATTTCTTAGTAATTACCGAAATATCCCAATACTTTACAAATTGATCATTTTAGTCCTAAATTGTCAAATACAATTTTGGATGATTCTAAATCACTTCTAAAATGATTTCCAACATATCTAATACATCAAAATCAGATTTGTAACAAATCCCCAAACTTTTCTGAAATTGCCGAGAACCCCCTTAAACTTTCGATTTATTGCATTTTGGTCTATTTTGTTCAAAACATGCCAAGATCAAATCCAATCAACCCAAAATTTTACATGCATCATATGAACTCCATAATACATCACATATATGAAAAGCCCCAATTTTGGAATGGGTTATGAACCCTAATTTTTCAATTTCATCAAATTGACCAATTTTACCAAATCTTTAAAATCCAACACTTTAATCCATTCAATACTTCACCAAACAAGCCTCACCACTTTGAAATAACTCTAGAAAAATTTTAGGTCACCAAGGAGTGGCTCAACAACTCTAGAATGGCAACTTTGATTTTCAAAGAATCAAAAGTAAGCCTTTAAAATAATTTTAAGCTTACTTACATGCATCAATCATTCACCCAAGTTCATAAACAAATAAACACAAACTATAAAATAAGAGAGAACATCAAAGCAACACAAAATGATGCCAAGCATGTTAGATACTATTTTCATGTTGAAGAGTTTAAAGAAATACTTACAAATTCCAAAGATTTCTAAGCTTTTTCTTTTAACCTTCAAGCTTTGCTCTCAACTTTCTTTTGTGTTATTTTTGTGTATTTGAACTTATGAAACCCTAAAAATGAAACAAATAATATATACCTATAATTTTTGCCTTGGCCGAAAATGGTAAAGTATAATATCTAGATAATTTTTATTTTTGTTTCATTAAAGGCAACTTGTCAACTTGTATTTGAAATCATTAACACTTTAATGTAATTCAACAAGTCAACAATTGCAACTTAAGTCGTTTAATAAAATATCACAACTTATGATATTTATATTTTTAATTAATTTAATTATTTAACAATTAAATAATTAAATAATTATTTAAATATAAATATATTAAATATATGTATTATATTTACATTAAATATCAAATACATATATATATTTATGATATTGGTCAAATATCTCAATTTGACAATTAATTAATGTTTATTTGATAAAATCTAACATTAAATGCAAATACACAAAAATTAGGAAATGACTATTAGGTCCCTTCACATGTATTTTTCGTTTAATCTTTAAACGACTTATAAATAATATGTATTATTTATAAATATTGCCCTAGTGTTCTACGAGTAAATTTCATTAGTGAGACTCTTTAGATTTAGGCATATCCGTCACGAAATCCAATTTTATGTCCATAATTTACCCACCCATAAATTATGACGACCACAGATAATCTCGCTAAATCATACAGGCCGAGGTCATGGTAAATGTATAATTCATCTGTCATAGGTATCCGGATATATCCCAAAGATATAGATGTAAACGTCAAATCTCTATAGGGACTATCTCGTCGACGTCTCTATTAGCAAACTCAAAAAGAGAACACTTAGAACTGATTTCTAAAGTGTACCACGGGCCCATGGTTTTTATCTGATTGCTAATTATATATGGACTACCTATGCTTTGTACAAGGAACTGACGGATCCTATCTCGACACACACATGACACTATGAGGATCTATCTGTAGGGTTTTTAGGGGGTGAGTCCGGTAACGCAGCGGAAGCGGTGAAAATAGTATTTTCAGATTTCAAAACTTTTTCTCGGATTAATTAAATAAACATATTTATTTAACATTCCAATAATCAAATTATGAAAATAAATTCAATAAAACATTTTAGGTGAATTTACCGAAATACCATTGCTTTGTATTTTTGTCCATTTTAGTCCGAAATTGATCTAATCAATTTTGAATGATTCTAAATCATTTCTAAGATGAACTTATGATGCTCAAAACATCAAAACACCAAAAGCACCAAAATCCCCAAATTTCTTTGACAAAGCCGAGAGCCCCTCCAAGTAGCACATTTGTGCAATTTGTCATTTCATGTCTCAAAACACATCTAAATGTAATCCAATGAACATGAAACTTTATATGCATCATATACACACACAAATACACAACATATATGAAAACCCCCAAATTTGGAATTAGTTAAGAACCCTAATTTTTTTCAATTTCCACAAATTGGACAAATTAGACCAAATACATTAAATCAATTACTTCAATCATCATTCTTCCATCTAATCCAAGTCTCAACACAATGAAACAACTCAAGATCAAATCTAGGTCATTTAAGAGTGGGTCAATAACTCTAGATTAGCAACATGGTTTCAAAATACTTAAAAGAATAGTTATAACTACAATAGTCACAACACTTCCTTCATTACACATGCTTCACACTTCTCCAAAACTTCCATCATCAAAAACCACAAGGAACAAAGAAAGAAACATCTTAAGAATATCATATATTAAAGCCTAGAACCTAAGGAACATATTCCTTACTAATAGCAAGTTTGAAAAACTTACTAAATTTCCAAGCTTTTGAAGTTTTCTTTCTTTCTCAAGCTTTCTTTTTGGTTTCTTCAATGGTGTCTCTCTTTTGTAAAAGTGTATTAGGTTAGAAATAAAATGAAATGAAAAACAATATATACTTGTGGCAAAATATGCCTTGGCCGAATTTGGCTAAGCCAAATACACCAAATTCATTTCAATTTTATTTCACATTAATTTGATCAAGTTGATTAAATATCCAAAACACTTTATTAGATATTTATAACTTGGTCAACAAAGGCAACTTAATCATTTAAATCAAATATCCAAAGTTAAGATATTTATATTTTAATTAATTTAATCATTTAACAATTAAATAATTAATTAATTAATTAAATAAAAATATATTAAATATATGTATAATATTTACATTAAATATTAAAAACATATATTCATTTAGGATATAAGTCAAATAACTCATTTTGACTATTAATTAATGTGTATTTAAATTAATCAAGTATTAAATGTAAATACACAATAATTAGGCAAATGATTATCTAGTCCCTTTAGCACGTATCTTGCGTTTAACCTTTAAACGACTTTATAAATAATCAATATTATTTATTAATGTTGCTCTAGTGCTCTACGAGTATGTTTCATTATTGAGACTCTCTAGATTCAGGTATATCCGTCACGAAATCAAATTTCGTGTCCATAATCTATCCACCCGTAGATTATGACGATCACAGATAATCTCGCTGAACCATACAGGTCGAGGTCATGGCAAATGTATAATTCCTCCGTCACAGGTATCCGAATAAATCCCAGAGATATAGACGTAAACGTCAAATCTCTATCGGGATTATCCAGTCGACTATTCTATTAGCAATCTCTAAAAGAATGTTTAGAACTAGCTTCTAAACTTTACCACGGGCCCATGGTTTTATCTGATTGCTAATCATATGGACTACCTATGCTCTGATACACAGAACTGACGGATCCTGTCTTGATACACATAGGACACCCTGAGGATCTATCTACACCCAACGAACATGCGGAGGTCTGATCTAAATAGATCGGTGACGTGACTGCCGTCTAAGTGTAGAAGATGTCTCATGTGCCCACAATGACATCTCAAGTCTAAGAATCACAAGTGCTACTCAACCCAAGAAGATTCTTATTGACGCTGGTGTACCATCCATTAAGAATCTTCGGTGAGTCGTTCAGTGTTTATCCGCTATAAACACCTACACGTCTATACTAGTCTCCAAGACTAATGGTTCATTGAGAAACCATTGGAATCATATATTCCAGTATACGACATGTACCGGTCTCAACAGGTTTACTATACTGACCAAGTAGTGTAAACCTTGACCAGGAACTGTCTGAGAATGACAACGTCATGATACTTGTCAATGTCCGTTGCGACGCTTTTGCAACTGTATCATGACTAATCATTCTAGGGTCATTACGTCTTTACCATATAGAAAGATAGATTATATTATAGAAACTGCATATATTATTCATAATAATAATGTTTTACAGAAGTATTTAACAGAAATACAACCGGAAATCGGCGCTCTGAGCACCAACCCCAACACTATCAACACCCAACGAACATGCGGAGGTCTGATCTTAATAGATCGGTGACGTGACTGCCATCTAAGTGTGAATGATGTCTCATGTGCCCACAGTGATGTCTCAAGTATAAGAATCACAAATGCTACTCAACCCAAGAAGATTCTTATTGACGTTGGTGTACCATCTATTAAGAATCTTCGGTGAGTCGTTCAATGTTTATCCACTATAAACACTTACACGTCTATACGAGTTCCCAAGACTCATGATTCATTGAGAAACCATTGGAATAATATATTCCAGTATACGACATGTACCGGTCTCAACGGGTTTACTTTACTGACCAAGTAGTGTAAACCTTGACCAGGAACTGTCTGAGAATGACAACGTCATGATACAACTCAATGTCAGTTGCGACGCTTTTGCAACAGTATCATGACTAATCATCCTAAGGTATATTACGTCTTTACCATATTAAAAGATATATTATATTATAGAAACTGCTCATTTCATTCATAATAAAATGTTTACAAAAGTATTTTCAATGAAATACAAACGGGAATAGGCGCTCTGAGCACCAACCCCAACAAGAGCTGTGCATACATAGTTGAGATAGTTGTTAGATGATAATCGTTTCAGATGCAGCTGAAGAGGTAGAATTATAGTGTCCAATTGGAGGTTGGCTTGATGTAGAAAATTTTTCTGGATCAAACCAAACCCACCGAAAGTTGATTCCTAGAAATCAATTTTCAATGGGATTTTGCTTTTGTTGACATTTTTGACTGGAAATGGCTATAAATAAGAGCTCTCATTTGAGCTCAAATGCATCCCCAACCAGCAAGCTTCAAGGTAAGATAGTTTGATAGAGAGTAGTTAGAGTGAGGTTTTAGTACAAGTTTTGCAATACTTGTAAATTCTATTTAAGTAATAATAAAGAGTAATTTTTTCTCATAAATATTATTTTGTGATGAAAGAATCACAACTATTTTTTTTTTATAAAATTTTTTATGTGTTTAATTATATGCGTGAGCATATCATATTACTCTACCAATTTTATATGCAATCTCAGTCTCATCTGAGAAAAATCAACCAAAAATACACAAAATTAAAAATTAAAAACATGTCTAACAACGAGTCTTGACTCTACACAATATATCTGTTCATAAATCTATTTGCTTTTTCCACTGTACACAAAAGACCCTTTTCCTTTTTCACATCTAAGTTTCTAGTTCATAATAAAAATAAAAAATAAAAAATAAAAAATAAAACTACCAAATTTTTTTTAAAAAAAAAAAAAAAAGAGAAAAAGGAAAAGGTGAAGCAAAATGATTTTGACTCCCCCAAGTTGCAAGATCCACTGACTGCCTCCTTGGAACACCTCATCATCACTCACCGGTCAAATCCTGCCAAAAACAACAAGAAAACGGGTTAACAACAAATCGGGTCAAAGAAAATATAGAGACGTGGTCATTCAGCCTACCCCCGCCCAAACCCGAGATTTCAAAAGAGAGTCATATTTTCGCGGGAAAAATCGATTAAATAAAATCGTGTTCTTACTTTTTAAATATCCAACACCAAAAAAGTAAATAAATCAATAAATCAATAAACTCCAACATGAGTGAAATTTGAAAATAATTAAAAATCCAATAGAAGGTTCGATTTCTTTTCCTTCGGTTTCTCGGAAACCAAACAAGGAAAAAAATTTCTCAATTTATCAGCATCCAAATATTAAAAAGATAATAAATAATTCAATAAATTACGAACCTGAGTAAAATAAAAAAAAAAAAAAAATCTAATTAAAGATTCGATTTTTTCCCATCGGAAAGCAAACAAGAACGAAAGATTTGACAAAACTAAACAAACAAAGTTACAAAACCGTTTACTTTCTATATTTTAAATTTCCTTTGCACCCAAACACAAAACATTTAGATAAAAAGACACTCAAACAACGAACCTTAACAAAATCTTTCAGTGCGAGGCAGCCTTGAAGTAGTATTTGTCGTCTTGCCACTGAGAGGTGAGCAAGGCAAGATCGGCCTAGCAAAAACGACAACGTTTACATGTCGCTCTTTGTAACAATCACTCTTCTTTCTATCGGCATCAATATCTTCTTTAACAAGCAACTCCTCCTCTTTAACTCTCAAGAGCTGACTGTGCACGAATCCGCTTAACTTCTTCCTTCCAAATTTCGCCACCGACTTCGGCGACTCCTCCTCCGTCGAGGATCCTCCGCTCTCCGGATCAACCTCCACGTCAGCCACCTCCGTTCTCTCCTTCCGAACAGGAAGAAAACGGCTCTTCTTTTCGCGGAAATTTCGGCCAACAAGTTCAACGGAATCCATCAACACCGGCATCTCCTTCGCTGGCTTCACAGTCATGGTCATCAAATTTTATTTGATCGATTGATTTCATCGAGTGTAAAGGATTTATATACCAAGTGGAGTCTCAAACGGTGCGTTTTGGAAGAGATTTACGTGGAGAAAAGAATCATGTGGATGGATGACACGTGTACTCGTATGACTAACGGAAATGTGGTGATGAAAAAACCGTTGCCGTTTGGTTAGCAAACAAGTCTTGGATCCTTTAAATTGCTGCCACGACACCGAGGTCCCCAGTGACAGGTCATTTCAGTTGCGAAGATTTTTAATTTATATCAAAGATTAGGTAAATAAATTAATTAATTAATTAATAACTAAACAAATCCGGTTAGGAATGTTGAATTAACGTGGTGTAAAACTAGGATTGGTTGCCACGTCAACCTCAAATCTTTGAATAAATTAGATGTGGGTTGTGTAAACAGGTGGGCAAATAATTGGACGTGGTGATGATAAAAATGACTTTCTGTGGCATCCACGTGGCGAGTGTGTATAAGATCTAGACATCTGGTGTGGGCCAGAACGGATATTTGGAAACACGTGTCGTTAATCTGTGGGTCACTGGAGATATGATGTTTGGTCAAAAGAAGTAAAGCGTGAAGGGGTGTTGAAAAATGGCAAGATTTCATTAGTAAACGTGGTCAAATTGATTTGCATGAGAAAATGTCAAGTAATGGTGATTATGCCACGAGGGGAAGGAGGCTCAGGTTAAACAAAGTTTGATTAAAATTGATAAAGATTTCTTGAATAATAGTATATATGATGCGTTAACAGAATCTTTCACAAGTTCTCTGAGTGTTTTGTCCACTTCAAGTTGATTTGAATCTTGACACCTGAAATTAGATAAAATATATCAAGGTTATTATCGTCTCGGAGGACTGTATTTTGGTGGTAAAAAACTTATGATTTAGTTAGACCTCGCTATCGGTTCAGTTCGGTTCGATTTCGAACCGGAACCGAACCGGCCGGTTCCCGGTTATGAAATCGGAATCGAACCGAAGTTCCGATTCCACAAGAAAGTGGAATCTGGAACCGAGAACCGAACCGGACAGTTCCTGTTCAATTTTTTTAAAAATAATTTTAAAAAATGGGAATTAAATTTTAAAGAAATTTGTAATTGGATATTATTATCAAATAAATATAATAAAAATTTTAAGTGCCACCATTAGAGTATTTATTATCAAAAAATTTATTTATTGTAAGAGTTTGAGACCACCGATGATTTTATTCATTAGAGTATTCAAAACGGAAAATTCAGCTCTTCATTCACTGTTATTGCAATTGAAGCTTCATTTTATTCCTTCTTAGCTGCTTCCGTGGTTGCCAAGACATCCTTGTTGAGGTTAATATCATAGCGCTATCAAGACCAAATTCTATCACTACTTGCACTACATTTTTAAACTTTACCCCACTCTTGATATTTCAAATATAAAGTAATTTTTATTTTTTATAAAATATAAATTACAATTATTTCCCAATAAATTTATTTCTTGATTATCCGGTATTAATTATACCAACACATATAATCCCTCCTATCTATAATTAATCCTGCCAAAATACTAAATATGCCAAAACATGTAAATCCGTATTGTCTATAATTAATCCAGATTTTTAATAGTCCGCTCTCTCGTATTTATGAGATTCAAGTATTATCTATGACAATCAGGGTCTGTTTACAGCTAATCAATAGTACTCAATAAACTGGAAAGAGTACGAATTTTATTTGAGAAATAATCAAAATTTATATATATAATAAAAATAAAAATATCATATATTTCCATATCAAGAGTTTCACAATTTAACCCACCAAGATGCAAATTAACAAGTCATGATATAAATAAAAATACTCATAATTTTATTAATAAAAGAAAATAAATTACAAAAGGAAAAATAAAATAAAACACACATGATACTTACCCCAAATCCCTCTAAAAGGGAAAAATAAAATAACACATCCAGAATGGAGGGGTGCTCTCCATTTTCTCCCCTAATTGAAGTGCCTTGCACCTCCTTATATATGAGGTTCTTCGGCAAATGCAGTGCATTTGAATTTTCAAATGCATTATTATTTATATTATATTATATTATATCATTATAATAATATATTATATATATAAAATCTTGGTGGGATCTAAAAAATAATATATATATATATATATATAATCTCGGTGGGACCTCCAAAATAATAATAATAATAATAATGCATGTATGACTAAATACAATATAAGCTCATTTTGTTGCCAATGTAAACACAATGAATGTTTTACAAGTCCGATTTGAATCTAGCTGTTATGCTCTTTTGAGTTTAATGGGTCATAGAATTCAGATTTCATATCCATTTTTCGATTGAAAATCCAAAATAGTATTTTTACTACACAAGAATTAAAAATCACAATAAAAATATATAAAACATAAATTTAATTATTATTTTACAAACATGCTAATTAAAAGGATTAATGGAACTATAAGTATAAAATGATTAATTTTCCTTTTAATAAATGTATATTTTTTTAGTGTTCACCAGTTGCATCTCTTCATGTCTCATTCGATGCTCTTCATCTAGTCATTGATGTATTGTCTGCATCTCAATCCTAACTCGATCTTGTACACACTGCTCAAATGTATCATTAAAAGTTGAACCATAATGCGATCAACTTGAGCTGCACAACGAATCTGGATATAAAAGTGATGCAAGAGAGCCGAGACCGTACACTCGATGCTTCTTAGTATCTACTCCAACAACATCTAAATATATGCGATTGGTGTCGAGTTGAGTTTCAGGCTCACCAGACTCCTCTGAAAATAAGATGCAATCTCTATCATTTGCTACACAGTAGCCTACCATTAATAAAACTATATATAAGAAAGCAAAAATAATTTGAAAAAAGAAAATTAAAAATATTTAATTTATAAAGGAAAAATTTACATTAATATCACTTAACCTATTATTAACAAAAGTTATGCCATTTTTTGTGTACATGCGCTTAAACACCTCATTGTCCGTGGGTGCACGTCCCAGTTGAGATTCCTATTTAAAAAATAATGAATTACTAAATATGTTTTTAATAAAAGTAACAAAAAATAACAATAAATGTTCGCATGTATAAAAAATTAATTAAAAATCTAACAATATGAATAGAATGTTGAATGGTAGACTTTGAGCCACTGGTATGTTTAGAAACAACTGATCATTCTCTAGCCTTTTCAGTCTTTCAGTTTTTTTATGATTGCTGAAATTTTAATTTAAATTTTGAAATGCTCCAATATTTATGCCATTTATTCCAAACATTATTTAGAATGAAGAGTGGCTTCCCTCTTCTTTATATTTATAGCGCCATTTGCAGAGTTTATCGTTATACCGATTCTGGCACAAATCATTCCAGGAATGTCTTTCTCCAACCGCTCCATTTTTTTTAGTAATAACAATACCAGTAAGATCCTTGGAAAAAATGCTCAATTATGTTAAAGCCTGCCACACATTTGCTAGAAGTAATTTACAAAATTTTATGTGTATTAACCTCTACATAAACACATGGCAGTTATAAATTTTCATTCCATACAACTTGAGTTTTCTCAAGTCAACACATCTTCTCATATTATATGCATATATGTCAGGAAATCAGAGTTCTTTCATCCATTTACATAATGTTTCTTTTGCATCCTTATTCAACATGTAACAAGCTTCATGGCACACAAATTTTCCATTTTTAATCATATGCAACTCCAGGCGTGAACACAACTCATTCAAGTATTCTCTAGACTTGCCAATGTCTTTTGTTTTTCCCTTCTACATTCATGATAATTCCCTTCTACAACATGTAACAACCTCAATATTTGTCTTCTTGATAGCTAGGCTCTCATTAAATAGTTCAGTGTAAGCTACCTGGAGACTATCCTCATCTATAGAGTCATCATGAGAGAATTCTAATCCATCATCTTCACCACTAACAGTTTCTTCTCTCTCACTAGACACACTAGCAGTAAAGGCAATAAAATTGCTCTTATTCTTAGGAGACTCATCAGAAGTATAGCCACATTCTGAATCACTAAGCGAGACTTCCATGACTTTCTTGCTCTTGGACTTAAGGTATGTGAGACACTCAAATCTAATATGCCCAAACCCTTCACATTCATGACACTGGATAGCATAGGGTTTTCTACCCCTATCTTATCTAGACTCCTTTATATTATGCCTACTCTCTCTAGGCTTATCATCCATATCCCAATCACAGCCACTCTTATTCAGGTTAAGAAATTTCTTAAACTTCTTTACAAAAATGGCCAAATCATGATCCGTGAGATTATCACCATCATCATCGCTTGACGAATCATGAGATCTTCATCGCTATGGTTTTGGACTTTTTATAACCAGAAAGTTTCTTCTCATACACCTGCAATTTTCGAGGTCCTCTAGTTTTAGGTGATCTAAGTCATTACTCTTCTCTATGGCTGTGATCTTTGGTAAAAACTTGTCAGGTAAGGATATAAGAATTTTCCTCACTATCCTATTGGTAGGAATAGTCTCGCCTAGGTTAAAGCTTGAGTTAAAGATATTGTTAATATCGACATAGAATTCATCAAAGGTCTCATCATCTTTGATACCAGCGATCTCAAACTTAGTGGCAAGCACTTGTAGTTTATTATTTTTAACAAATAATGTGCACTCATGCATAGTTTGAAAGATGTCCCAAACATCATTGGCTATTTCATACATAGAGATTCTCCTAAATTCAGCGGAGCAAACAACACCATGAATGACATTAATTGCCTTGTTAGTACTATTGTTAACGCCAAACTCATCCATAGACTAGACTAGTTTATCTTTAGGGGAAGAGACCCCATCAACTATAACCACATGAGCTTTTCACCCGTACTCAACTGACATCTATACTCTTTCATATAAGGATTTAAAGAACGCTCTCATGCGAACATTCCAAAGTAAATATTCAGTCCCATCAAATAATGGAGGACAGTTTAAGGGTTGACATCTTTCCATATCTAAATGGGTCAAGGATCGAGGTCAGACTCTGATACTAATTGAAAATTCGAATTTACCATAAGGTTTTGACCATATGCGCAATTAACACAATAACTAAGACAAATCCTAACTATCGTTTCTATGGTTTTCCAACAAGCACCCTTAAGTCTATGTAATTATAATATAATGTAGAATAATAAAACAATAAATAAAATCAACACAATAATTTTGGTGACGAAGTGGAAAACTCGTGCAAGTAAAAAACCACTCCGGATATCTAGGTTACCAGCCAAAATATATTACAATAGAGAAAATCTTACAGTGATGATAAAAGATATATGACAACAACTTCGGTGACTCTAATACCTCTAGACTGCAAGAACTCGAAGAACTTCTCGAGCCCGCTGTTGGGGTCAGGCGCAATAGAGGAGTGGTTCGGGCGAAATCGTAACTTTAAAATTTTAAACTTACTGAATAAATTAATCAATATCCCATATGAATAATTCATTCATATTTCACCTAAACATATTATTCGATATCAAATAATGACATAATTAATTTAGAAAACATTGCGAAATTTTTACGAAAATGTTTTTTTTTCGTAAAATAGCATAAAACACATTTTTGGTCGAACCGACCAACCAATACAAATGGGGGCTGCCCAGGTCAGCCCAAATAGTACTTGGGGAGTTCATGGGCTGCCCGAACAGTGACCAATTCACTGTTTGGGCAACCGTTACTCGGTTAGCTTAAAAGTTTCCTGGTAACATCGTTTTTCACCGTTTTCGCGTATTTTCACTCCGAAACAGTTTTCGTCAATTATTCTAATGCGCAATACACATCCAATATATTTAAATAACATATTTTTCATCAAAAATTTTCAGATCTGATCTGGATGCAAAAAATATCATTTTTCATGCTTTAAATCTAATTTTCTCAACATTATTCATATTTATATTTACACCAATCAAAGCCAACCCAAATGAAGAACTCAAGAATAATTCTAGGTATTATTAGAGTGGTCATAATAGTCTAGAATAGCAACAAGTCATCATATGACAAAATTGAAATAATATTACACTAATATTACTCAATCTTACTTTACACATGTATATAGCCACCAAATCCATCAACCAAATCAAAACCCCCCCAAATTTTAGAGTGAAAAAGAATCTCTACAATATTTATATCATACAAAAATAATAAAATAATTTTCCTAGGTTGGAGAATATTAAATATTACCTTTAATCTCCAAACTTTCTTCAAGCTTTTGCTATTTCTTTGATTCTTTTCTCTATACTCTCTTTGGTGTTTTTCTAAGGTTGAAGAAGGCTAGGTTTTTATTAACCAAGCAAAGGAAAAATATTTCTCTTTTTATATATGGTTTGGGCGTGAGCTTGAAGGACAAAATGGTCAAGGAAAAATTTATTTAATCAAATTAGATATCAAACAAAAGTTATCAAATCCAATTTGATAACTACTACCTTTAATTTTCATGCCATTTATAACCAAAAATATCTCACCATTTATCATACTAATTATGACTTATGGATATTTTATTTTTAATTAATTAATTATTTAACAATTAAATAAGTAAATAATTAATAAATATAAATATCTATATATATGTATTTTTTATTTACATTAAATAACAAAATACATATATTAATGACATGTGTCAAAATCTCATTTAATAATTAATTAATATGTATCTAATCAAATTTTATATCAAATACAAATACATATTAATTATTAATTGACCGAAATGCCCCATATGCATATATTTTTCGTTTAACCGTTAAACGATTCGAATTAACTCATTTAATCCGATAAAGTATTATGAATAATATGTATTATTCATAACACATTGTCCAAGTGCTCAACGATTATACTTCATATTGTGTGACTCTCTAAGTTTAGGTTTGTCCATCATAGAATTTAATTGCATGTCTATAATTCACCCACTCATGAATTATGACGACCACAAATAATCTCGCTAAAGTATGCAAGTCGAGATAATTGCATATGTATAATTCCTCAGTCACATGAAATTATATTATACCAGAGATATAAATAGGAACGTCAAATCACTAAGGTATAATATAGTCGACTTTCAAATTTACAATCTCTAAATAACACTCAAAACTCGCTTTCAAAGTATACCACGGCCATGGATTTATTAGATTGCAAACATGTACATGATACCTATGCCCTATACACAGGACTGACAGATTTTATCTGATACTCACAGGATATCATGAGCATGAGTCCACACCCAACGAACAAGTGGAGGTCTGATCTAAATAGATCAGTGACGTGACTGCCATCAAAGTGTGGATGATGTCTCATATATCCATATTGATATCTCAAGTCGAAGGTCCATTATGCTACTCGAATCGAGAAGATTCCTATTGACGTTGGTGTACCATCTATTAGGAAATCTTCAGTGAGTCATTCAGTGTTTATCAATTAAACACCTACACGTCTATACGAGTCTCCTGAGACTCATGATTCATTGGGATAAACCATATGACCAAGTTCTAATATATGATATTTACTGGTCTCAGCGGATTTTACTAACCGACTCGTGTTAGTAAATCTTGACCAGGAACTTTATTTGAAAATATACAACTTATAGTGACACTTCCCAATGTCAATTACAAACAATGTTGTAACTGCGCACTACGTTGTAAATCATGAGTTTTTTTTTCTAATATATACATATCACTGAATCAGATTTAGTTTCAATCTGATCATTATTAGATCGAATACGTATATAAAAACAAGAGGTGTAACCATATATAAGTAATATTATGGAAAAAAGTATTGTTCGTATTCATGAATCAGATAAAAGTATGATCCAGATTGGTGCTTCGAGCACCAACCCTAACACCCGTACCACATGTCTTCTTCAGAACCTCTGAAGTCTTTGAGCGGATCAAATTTCTTCAAGCACTGAATGCTGGAACTCTGACTACCAATCTTCCTCATTGAGAACTCCGAAGGGTTATGAAATTGGGTTTGGATGTGTTGATGGTAAATCATCAGTTGTGAATGTTCAATTTTTTTGTTATATTCCAAAAGCATCAATTGCTTTGTCCTTACTATCTTTTAATTTTGATGACATATAGTAATATGTAACATCATTTGTAGCAATAAAAAAAAAACTCAGAAATATTACATATTAAAGGTAGTTCTCTTTTATTTAAAGTTGAAAATCAAGCTTTTTTCTGATATGAAATTCATTACATAAAAATAAAATAAGTGGTACAAATAAATATCTATCATCACTCGTATATATTTTCACGGTTGCTATTATAAACACCATCAGTTGCTCCCTCGACGTAGATCATCTTCTCTCTCATGTTTGTATTGAGATTAGTAATTTGGAGTTTTTATTATATATATTTGTTGATGGTGTTTTCCGGGCACTATGTCATTTAAGCAGCACAACAGGGGTAAAAGGGTAATTCCCTTATTGGTCCGGATCATTAATACCGACCCGACCACATGAGTCAGGGGCCGAGCACTTAAGATCGTTAACCCGACCACTTAAAGATTGGATGACCGGGCAATTATCAGGTCGACAGCAGCACTCTGTACAAAAAACTATTGTGACCGACCTCATGAAGACCGACCATATAGCGAGGCGTGCTCCAGAAGATAACACCCTATCATTGTGGATAAGATGACAAGTTATCCTATTTTCATAAGGAAAACTGGTGAGTTAATATCCTAATAGGATAAAAGAAAGTAAATGTAGTTTTGATTAGGAATCCTTATGAAAAAAGGGAATAGTTTTGACTAGGAATCCTTATGGGAAAAATGAATAGTTTCAACTAGGAAATTCTTGTACAAATAGGAATATGATTTCTTCACCATTATAAATAGGAGGGTAGAGTGAGGAGAAAAGGAAAACAAAAAGAGAGAATAAGAAGGGACAAGTTGAAGGTTAAAAGTGGGCATCAGAATCATCAAGCTATGACTTGTAAACACAAAAAAGATCCGAGAAGCATATTTCAGTAATAAAAAGTATCATCCTGTTTGTGCCCGTGGACGTAGGTCGGACCAAGATCCGCCGAACCACGTTAAATCTCTTTGTCGATTGGTGCATTTATCTGTCTTTTGCTAAGTTTTCCTTTGGTCCCCCATAACCAAACAAATTCACTATTGAGGGAGGACTGTCTCGGGAGTGATATTCCCATATTACCCCTGAGACCAAAATCCGCCGTCAACAGTTGGCGCCGTCTGTGGGGAATGTTACAAAAAGCAGTTCGCGTAGTAAGACGATGGCAGAAGATGGAAATCACTGGTCGTCATGGAGTTCAACAGCAGATTGGATGGAGAAGATGGAGGAAAATATGAAGAAAGATAGGGATGAAAATCAAATCCTTCTAAAATCCATGATGGACAAACTGGAGATGATGGAAGAGACGAATAATGAGGGGCTTGAAGCCGGAGCCAGTCGGAAAAGAGGCGAAAAAGCGAAGGCAACAGATCCCAAAAAGGTGAGTAAGACCTTTTCTGTCTTAGGTTGACATTTGATTATGCTTGTTTGTTATGGCTCACACAATGGTTTTGATATTTATTTCCGGCTCGGGTCTGCTCTTGTACCGCCGAGACCGATGTTTCTTTCCGACTCGGGTCTGCTCTTGTACCGCCGAGATCGATGTTTCTTTCCGGCTCGGGTCTGCTCTTGTACCGCCGAGACCGATGTTTCTTTCCGACTCGGGTCTGCTCTTGTACCGCCGAGATCGATGTTTCTTTCCGACTCGGGTATGCTCTTGTACCGCCGAGACCGATGTTTCTTTCCGACTCGGGTCTGCTCTTGTACCGCCGAGATCGATGTTTCTTTCGGGCTCGGGTCTGCTCTTGTACCGCCGAGACCGATGTTTCTTTCCGACTCGGGTCTGCTCTTGTACCGCCGAGATCGATGTTTCTTTCGGGCTCGGGTCTGCTCTTGTACCGCCGAGACCGATGTTTCTTTCCGACTCGGGTCTGCTCTTGTACCGCCGAGATCGATGTTTCTTTCCGGCTCGGGTCTGCTCTTGTACCGCCGAGATCGATGTTTCTTCCTGGCTCGGGTCTGCTCTTGTACCGCCGAGGCCGATGTTTATTCGGCTCGGGGCTGGATTTCGTTCCGCCGAGGCCGTTTGGTTATTCGGCTCGGGGCTGGATTTCGTTCCGCCGAGGCCGCTTGGTTATTCGGCTCGGGGCTGGATTTCGTTCCGCCGAGGCCACTTGTTTATTCGGCTCGGGGCTGGATTTCGTTCCGCCGAGACCGCTTGGATTACCTGGCTCGGGGCTGGATTCGTTCCGCCAAGGCCACTTGTTTATTCGGCTCGGGGCTGGATTTCGTTCCGCCAAGACCGCTTGGATTACCTGGCTCGGGGCTGGATTCGTTCCGCCAAGGCCACTTGTTTATTCGGCTCGGGGCTGGATTTCGTTCCGCCGAGACCGCTTGGATTACCTGGCTCGGGGCTGGATTCGTTCCGCCAAGACCGCTTGGATTACCTGGCTCGGGGCTGGATTCGTTCCGCCAAGGCCACTTGTTTATTCGGCTCGAGGCTGGATTTCGTTCCGCCGAGACCGCTTTGATTACCTGGCTCGGGGCTGGATTCGTTCCGCCAAGGCCACTTGGATTACCTGGCTCGGGGCTGGATTCATTCCGCCGAGGTCACTTGGTTTCTCTCAGCTCGGGGTCAGGTTACGTCCCACCGAGTCCGTCTTTTTGGTCTGGGGACGTAACATTCCCCCAGGACCAAGTGTTCATCTCAGCTCGGGGTCGGGTCGTGTCCCACCGAGTCCGTCCTTTTGGTCTGGGGACGTAACATTCCCCCAGGACCAAGTGTTCATCTCAGCTCGGGGTCGGGTCGTGTCCCACTGAGTCCGTCCTTTTGGTCTGGGGACGTAACATTCCCCCAGGGCCAAGTGTTCATCTCAGCTCGGGGTTGGGTTACGTCCCACCGAGTCCGTCCTTTTGGTCTGTTGACGTAACATTCCCCCAGGGCCAAGTGTTCATCTCAGCTCGGGGTGGGGTTACGTCCCACCGAGTCCGCCCTTTTGGTCTGGGGACGTAACATTCCCCCAGGGCCAAGTGTTCATCTCAGCTCGGGGTCGGGTCGTGTCCCACCGAGTCCGTCCTTTTGGTCTGGGGACGTAACATTCCCCCAGGGCCAGGTGTTCATCTCAGCTCGGGGTCGGGTCATGTCTCACCGAGTCAGTCCTTTTGGTCCGGGGACGTAACATTTCCCCCGGAGCCAAGTGTTCATTTCAGCTCGGGGTCGGGTTACGTCCCACCGAGTCGGTCGTCTTCAGCATAAGGGCAAAGCATTGTCTCCACGGGTAGATATCGGGATCATCGTTGACTGAGCACATGAAGGTGGCAGGAATGACCAGATTTGCAGCCAATGCGTTTTTCTCTGTGATTTCTGGAGCGACCACCAGCAAGGCGATCAGCACACCATCTTTTTATAGTTCCCGGCACCAACTTGTATACTCGTTGGAACCGAGAACTAGGGGACAGATGTTGATGGTGTTTTCCGGGCACTATGTCATTTAAGCAGCACAACAGGGGTAAAAGGGTAATTCCCTTATTGGTCCGGATCATTAATACCGACCCGACCACATGAGTCAGGGGCCGAGCACTTAAGATCGTTAACCCGACCACTTAAAGATTGGATGACCGGGCAATTATCAGGTCGACAGCAGCACTCTCAGTACAAAAAACTATTGTGACCGACCTCATGAAGACCGACCATATAGCGAGGCGTGCTCCAGAAGATAACACCCTATCATTGTGGATAAGATGACAAGTTATCCTATTTTCATAAGGAAAACTGGTGAGTTAATATCCTAATAGGATAAAAGAAAGTAAATGTAGTTTTGATTAGGAATCCTTATGAAAAAAGGGAATAGTTTTGACTAGGAATCCTTATGGGAAAAATGAATAGTTTCAACTAGGAAATTCTTGTACAAATAGGAATATGATTTCTTCACCATTATAAATAGGAGGGTAGAGTGAGGAGAAAAGGAAAACAAAAAAGAGAGAATAAGAAGGGACAAGTTGAAGGTTAAAAGTGGGCATCAGAATCATCAAGCTATGACTTGTAAACACAAAAAAGATCCGAGAAGCATATTTCAGTAATAAAAAGTATCATCCTGTTTGTGCCCGTGGACGTAGGTCGGACCAAGATCCGCCGAACCACGTTAAATCTCTTTGTCGATTTGTGCATTTATCTGTCTTTTGCTAAGTTTTCCTTTGGTCCCCCATAACCAAACAAATTCACTATTGAGGGAGGACTGTCTCGGGAGTGATATTCCCATATTACCCCTGAGACCAAAATCCGCCGTCAACAGTTGGCGCCGTCTGTGGGGAATGTTACAAAAAGCAGTTCGCGTAGTAAGACGATGGCAGAAGATGGAAATCACTGGTCGTCATGGAGTTCAACAGCAGATTTGATGGAGAAGATGGAGGAAAATATGAAGAAAGATAGGGATGAAAATCAAATCCTTCTAAAATCCATGATGGACAAACTGGAGATGATGGAAGAGACGAATAATGAGGGGCTTGAAGCCGGAGCCAGTCGGAAAAGAGGCGAAAAAGCGAAAGGCAACAGATCCCAAAAAGGTGAGTAAGACCTTTTCTGTCTTAGGTTGACATTTGATTATGCTTGTTTGTTATGGCTCACACAATGGTTTTGATATTTATTTCCGGCTCGGGTCTGCTCTTGTACCGCCGAGACCGATGTTTCTTTCCGACTCGGGTCTGCTCTTGTACCGCCGAGATCGATGTTTCTTTCCGGCTCGGGTCTGCTCTTGTACCGCCGAGACCGATGTTTCTTTCCGACTCGGGTCTGCTCTTGTACCGCCGAGATCGATGTTTCTTTCCGGCTCAGGTCTGCTCTTGTACCGCCGAGACCGATGTTTCTTTCCGACTCGGGTCTGCTCTTGTACCGCCGAGATCGATGTTTCTTTCGGGCTCGGGTCTGCTCTTGTACCGCCGAGACCGATGTTTCTTTCCGACTCGGGTCTGCTCTTGTACCGCCGAGATCGATGTTTCTTTCGGGCTCGGGTCTGCTCTTGTACCGCCGAGACCGATGTTTCTTTCCGACTCGGGTCTGCTCTTGTACCGCCGAGATCGATGTTTCTTTCCGGCTCGGGTCTGCTCTTGTACCGCCGAGATCTATATTTCTTCCTGGCTCGGGTCTGCTCTTGTACCGCCGAGGCCGATGTTTATTCGGCTCGGGGCTGGATTTCGTTCCGCCGAGGCCGTTTGGTTATTCGGCTCGGGGCTGGATTTCGTTCCGCCGAGGCCGCTTGGTTATTCGGCTCGGGGCTGGATTTCGTTCCGCCGAGGCCACTTGTTTATTCGGCTCGGGGCTGGATTTCGTTCCGCCGAGACCGCTTGGATTACCTGGCTCGGGGCTGGATTCGTTCCGCCAAGGCCACTTGTTTATTCGGCTCGGGGCTGGATTTCGTTCCGCCAAGACCGCTTGGATTACCTGGCTCGGGGCTGGATTCGTTCCGCCAAGGCCACTTGTTTATTCGGCTCGGGGCTGGATTTCGTTCCGCCGAGACCGCTTGGATTACCTGGCTCGGGGCTGGATTCGTTCCGCCAAGACCGCTTGGATTACCTGGCTCGGGGCTGGATTCGTTCCGCCAAGGCCACTTGTTTATTCGGCTCGAGGCTGGATTTCGTTCCGCCGAGACCGCTTTGATTACCTGGCTCGGGGCTGGATTCGTTCCGCCAAGGCCACTTGGATTACCTGGCTCGGGGCTGGATTCATTCCGCCGAGGTCACTTGGTTTCTCTCAGCTCGGGGTCAGGTTACGTCCCACCGAGTCCGTCTTTTTGGTCTGGGGACGTAACATTCCCCCAGGACCAAGTGTTCATCTCAGCTCGGGGTCGGGTCGTGTCCCACCGAGTCCGTCCTTTTGGTCTGGGGACGTAACATTCCCCCAGGACCAAGTGTTCATCTCAGCTCGGGGTCGGGTCGTGTCCCACTGAGTCCGTCCTTTTGGTCTGGGGACGTAACATTCCCCCAGGGCCAAGTGTTCATCTCAGCTCGGGGTTGGGTTACGTCCCACCGAGTCCGTCCTTTTGGTCTGTTGACGTAACATTCCCCCAGGGCCAAGTGTTCATCTCAGCTCGGGGTGGGGTTACGTCCCACCGAGTCCGCCCTTTTGGTCTGGGGACGTAACATTCCCCCAGGGCCAAGTGTTCATCTCAGCTCGGGGTCGGGTCGTGTCCCACCGAGTCCGTCCTTTTGGTCTGGGGACGTAACATTCCCCCAGGGCCAGGTGTTCATCTCAGCTCGGGGTCGGGTCGTGTCCCACCGAGTCCGTCCTTTTGGTCTGAGGACGTAACATTCCCCCAGGGCCAAGTGTTCATCTCAGCTCGGGGTCGGGTCATGTCTCACCGAGTCAGTCCTTTTGGTCCGGGGACGTAACATTTCCCCCGGAGCCAAGTGTTCATTTCAGCTCGGGGTCGGGTTACGTCCCACCGAGTCGGTCGTCTTCAGCATAAGGGCAAAGCATTGTCTCCACGGGTAGATATCGGGATCATCGTTGACTGAGCACATGAAGGTGGCAGGAATGACCAGATTTGCAGCCAATGCGTTTTTCTCTGTGATTTCTGGAGCGACCACCAGCAAGGCGATCAGCACACCATCTTTTTATAGTTCCCGGCACCAACTTGTATACTCGTTGGAACCGAGAACTAGGGGACAGATGTTGATGGTGTTTTCCGGGCACTATGTCATTTAAGCAGCACAACAGGGGTAAAAGGGTAATTCCCTTATTGGTCCGGATCATTAATACCGACCCGACCACATGAGTCAGGGGCCGAGCACTTAAGATCGTTAACCCGACCACTTAAAGATTGGATGACCGGGCAATTATCAGGTCGACAGCAGCACTCTCAGTACAAAAAACTATTGTGACCGACCTCATGAAGACCGACCATATAGCGAGGCGTGCTCCAGAAGATAACACCCTATCATTGTGGATAAGATGACAAGTTATCCTATTTTCATAAGGAAAACTGGTGAGTTAATATCCTAATAGGATAAAAGAAAGTAAATGTAGTTTTGATTATGAATCCTTATGAAAAAAGTGAATAGTTTTGACTAGGAATCCTTATGGGAAAAATGAATAGTTTCAACTAGGAAATTCTTGTACAAATAGGAATATGATTTCTTCACCATTATAAATAGGAGGGTAGAGTGAGGAGAAAAGGAAAACAAAAAAGAGAGAATAAGAAGGGACAAGTTGAAGGTTAAAAGTGGGCATCAGAATCATCAAGCTATGACTTGTAAACACAAAAAAGATCCGAGAAGCATATTTCAGTAATAAAAAGTATCATCCTGTTTGTGCCCGTGGACGTAGGTCGGACCAAGATCCGCCGAACCACGTTAAATCTCTTTGTCGATTGGTGCATTTATCTGTCTTTTGCTAAGTTTTCCTTTGGTCCCCCATAACCAAACAAATTCACTATTGAGGGAGGACTGTCTCGGGAGTGATATTCCCATATTACCCCTGAGACCAAAATCCGCCGTCAACAATATTTTTGTGTTTATATATATATATATATATATATTTTTTTAATTTGATGATACGATATGTGTCGATGTAGATTTTAGGAAGTTAGGACTATTAAAAAGTGTATTGTATTTGATAACAAAGAGAGAATGGATAATTGAAAGCTGCATAAATGAGGCAATTTTCACATTGTAATTAATATCATTGTACAACATTCATTCAATAACACCATGAAGTGGAGAAATTCGTTAGTATAATGGAGTCAAAGTCAATACTTTTTTTTTTTCGAAAAACTCGTGATTCACCACTAATAGCCCATGAGATGTGTGATTTGACGGTAAATGGTTTAAGAGTTGATTGTCGGATTCTGGATTCGAGTTCATGAGGTATTTATCGTAAGAACTTGAGACAATCAGAGATTTTACCTATTTCGCTCAAGTCGGGTTCTGATGGTTTAGCTGCAGGATTTCTAACGTTTCAAAAAAATATCACCACCCGCAAGATCCCAGAAAAAGATTGATAAACAAATAACTATAAAGGAATAATAGTAGGAGTATTTATATAATCTAGATAAAAAATTGTGTTATAATTTTCATAATCATAAAATGTGTTCAACCCGCATAAAATGGGCTGCATTGCTTGTCTAAAATAAAAGTTAAAGCTAACTAGGATTCCTCCAATATGAATTAAATAATTTATCCCAAAGGTGAAGTAAAATAACCAGTTAGCAACGAACACGTGGCCTAGCAAAGTATAAAAGCAGGTTAATAGCTCTCACGCACTCACGTTAAAGCTCCCTAATTCGGTTGAACTTTCAGAACCGGGTCAAAATAGAAACCGAAACTTTTAAAAGTTTTTTAATCGAGTGGCTAAGAATTTATTCACTTGAAGAAGACGAGCGTGAAAGCGATCGAGAAGAGATGAGTGCTCCGAAGAAGAGGACTTTTCAAATAGAGGCGTTTAAGCACCGGGTCGTGGTGGATCCGAAATACGCTGAAAAGACGTGGAAGATTTTGGAGCATGCGATTCATGAGATTTATAATCATAACGCTAGCGGGCTTAGTTTTGAAGAGCTTTATAGGTCCATTTTTTTCCCTTTGTACCCTTTTATGATGTTTTATTGTTTTTGTTTTAGTTTTAATTGTTTGACTAAATTATTAGTGATTGATTGCTTTGTTTTTGGGTTGAATTAGTGATTTTTGAAACTGGGTTTTTGCTTTTTTTGTGATTAAGTTTGTGGGTTTGTTTGGATATGGTTAGTTACTTTACTACTTTTGCTGAGAGTTGATTAGAATTTAGAATTTGTAGTATTATTAGGAAATGGTGAATCAATTTAATCCAAGAATTGAATTGTGTGGATTGCTATGGTTTTATGGATTGGTTTTAGTGAATCAATTTAATCGAAGAACTGAATTTTGTGGATTGCTATGGTTTTATGGATTGGTTTTAGTGCTATGTTAGTGGTAATTTCTTTTCATACTTCAAAGTTTTCACATCGAAGAATAATTAGCTTATCACAGGTGAATTTTGAGGTGCTGTGATTTGTAGTCCATTTTGGAATAGAGCACTAGTTGTTCAAAAGGGTCTTACCACAACATTTTAGCTATTGTTTTAAGCATGTCCTAAGGTGTAGCTGATGTTTAATGTTTTATTTGTTCCTATTGCTATAGTTCTTGGATTTTTATGATATAGGTGGTGGTGTGCTTTCATACTAGTAGTTCTGATGGGAAGCATTTCATCTAAAATACATAGAAAACGCTAATCAGTAATGAATTATATGTGTATCTTGATATGGGTTGAAGTTGATAGTTTTTCCTGGTAAATCGAGGTCAGTTGGTGACTAGGATGTTTATGTGCATGCCAACTACTCTGCCAATCTCAATTGCAAACTTTGCTGATTGTCCTTTTTATAGTTTTATTCTGATTGAATAGACAGTTCTCTGGGATCTGGTTCTAACCTGAAATATAGTATTGAAGCATTGAATATTTTCGTATCCTTAGTGTTGGCTGAAGGGTGGCTTTATGTATCTTTCTCTGAGTACATCATCAGTGTAGCCTTATTATGATGTTTGCATGAATCTCATTTACTGACACCTCTTATTAGTCAGCCTGAAAACTCGTATTTCTGATTTATATGTGATTCAATCAGGAACGCCTACAACATGGTGCTGCACAAATTCGGTGAGAAACTCTACTCTGAACTTGTGACAACAATGACCTTTCATCTGACAGAAATTTGCAAATCAATTGATGCTGCTCAGGGGGGACTTTTTTTGGAAGAGCTGAACAGGAAATGGCAGATCATAACAAGGCTTTGCAAATGATCCGGGACATATTGATGTACATGGATAGGACATTCATACCAAGCACCCACAAAACACCTGTACATGAGCTAGGGTTGAATCTGTGGAGGGACATTGTTATTCACTCCAGCAAAATCCAGACTAGGCTTCAGGATACACTTCTTGAACTTGTGTGGAGAGAAAGGAGTGGTGAAGTTATAAACAGGGGCTTGATGAGAAACATTACAAAAATGCTCATGGACTTGGGTTCTGTTGTTTACCAGGATGACTTTGAGAAGCATTTTCTTGAGGTTTCAGCTGATTTTTACCGACTTGAGTCCCAAGAATTTATCGAGTCCTGTGATTGTGGGGATTATCTCAAGAAAGCTGAAAGGCGTCTAAATGAAGAAATAGAGAGAATTTCTCATTACTTGGACGCTAGAAGTGAATCCAAAATAACTAATGTGGTGGAAAAGGAGATGATTGAAAGTCACATGCACAGGCTAGTTCATATGGAGAACTCAGGTTTGGTTAATTTGCTTGTGGATGACAAATACGAGGACTTGGGAAGGATGTATAGCTTGTTTCGTCGGGTGCCTAATGGACTCATTTTAATAAGAGATGTAATGACTTCATACATTCGGGATACTGGTAAGCAGCTAGTCAGTGATCCTGAAAGATTAAAGGATCCTGTAGACTTTGTTCAACGTCTTTTGGATTTAAAGGATAAATATGACAAGATCATCAGTTCAGCATTTAACAATGACAAGACCTTCCAAAATGCTTTAAATTCATCTTTTGAATACTTCATTAACTTGAACTCTCGGTCTCCAGAATTTATTTCATTGTTTGTGGATGACAAGCTCCGGAAAGGACTGAGAGGGGTTAGTGAGGAGGATGTGGAGACTGTGCTTGACAAGGTCATGATGCTCTTCCGTTATCTTCAGGAGAAAGATGTATTTGAGAAGTATTACAAGCAACACTTGGCCAAGAGGCTTCTTTCAGGGAAAACGGTCTCTGATGATGCAGAAAGAAGTTTGATTGTTAAACTCAAAACAGAGTGTGGGTATCAGTTTACCTCAAAATTGGAGGGTATGTTCACTGACATGAAGACATCTCAGGATACAATACAGGGATTCTATGCTAGCATGGGTGTTGAGTTGGGGGATTCCCCTTCACTTACTGTCCAGGTTCTCACTACAGGTTCTTGGCCAACTCAACCAAGTGCTACATGCAACCTTCCTGCAGAAATCATGGGAAATGTGAGAAATTTCGGAGTTATTATCTTGGAACACATACTGGACGAAGATTGACTTGGCAAACAAATATGGGCACAGCTGATTTGAAGGCAACATTTGGTAAAGGCCAGAAGCATGAGCTGAATGTTTCCACTTACCAAATGTGTGTGCTGATGCTATTCAATAATGCTGATCAGCTGAGTTACAAAGAAATTGAGCAGGCCACAGAAATACCTGCCCCTGACTGAGTGAAGAGGTGCCTACAGTCGCTGGCCTGTGTTAAAGGGAAGAAATGTTCTGCGGAAGGAACCCATGAGCAAGGACATAGTTGAGGATGATGCCTTCTTCTTCAATGACAAGTTCACAAGCAAGTTCGTCAAGGTCAAGATAGGCACTGTGGTTGCACAAAGAGAGTCTGAACCAGAAAATCAAGAAACTAGGCAAAGAGTGGAGGAAGACAGGAAACCCCAGATTGAGGCAGCGATTGTAAGGATCATGAAGGCAAGACGGTTGCTGGATCACAATAACATTGTCACTGAAGTCACAAGCAGCTGCAATCTCGGTTTCTGCCCAATCCAGTTGTAATTAAAAAACGAATAGAGTCCCTAATCGAAAGGGAGTTTCTAGAAAGGGACAAAACGGATAGGAAATTGTATCGATACCTTGCTTGAAAGAAAAAATGTGTTGTGTTACCTTTTCCGGGCTATTTAATTTCAATTTTATCCTCCATTTGTAAGTTGGAATGCTTTTCTTGGATTACTTACAGGTTCAAGTTACCTTTACTGGACATTTGGTAGTTTTATTTACCACCTCTTCATTCAGTCTTAAAATTAAACCAAACATGATCCAAGACCGATCTAATGTTTGTTTTGACCTGGGTTTGTTGATATATCTGCATGGTGACCAAAACTTGAACTGGGATATTAGGAAACAAATTGTTTTATAAATTTAGGGCTTGTGTGACTTGTATCAGCAGTGGCTCTGTCTGAACTCTGAAGTGAAGAATTTTTGTTGTGGTTTAGAAGCTGGAGAGAAGATGTTAGAGGAAACTAAGCAGAATGTTTCAGTCTACGAATCTGTTTAGCTTCCTCTAATTCTTACATACAACTTGTAAAATGCCCTTCTTTGTTCTCTGTTCCATAAAAAACTTAGTGTTTCAACTTAGAAGCTGGAGATAAGATATTGGAGGAAACCAAATAGAATGTTTTAATCTTTTGATGTACAATCTATTTAGTATCCTCCAATTTTAAATTTTACAACTTACACTCTGTGTTATAGTTTAAAAGTTGGAGATAAGATATTGGAGGAAACTAAATAGAAATGAAGCATTTTGATCTTAATACTCTGTTTAGCTCCATCCAATTCTTACATACAAACTTAGAAATGCATCCCTCTCTCTGCCATTGAAATCTTTTCTTGAATTTTTCATACAGCAATGGGGCATTTTATAAGCAAGATAAATGAGAGGAAGGAGCATGCGGTTTTTCATTAGTGGTTGGAAAACTTGAACATTTATGCTACCATAGCTCTTGCAAGCCATGATTTTTATTAGGATATTTTCTACTGAGAAATTTATATCTTCCTATAACTCTCATTACATCTAAGAAGTTATGATCCATTATTTATCTATTGATTATCTACTTAATTAATTTACTTTATAATTATTTGACTATAAAAAGAGGGTTCATCTTCTTATTTGCACACAGAGGAAATTTTTTTTTAATGTAAAATGCTCCAATATTATATTATTCTTACGGAAATGATCAAGAGGCTACAGAGGCACTTGGATTTTCTATGTGATGAGAGTTTGTTTCTTCTTAGTGTTTTTAGGTAATAACTCATGCTTGTATCCTTGTGAATTCTAATTCATCCATTAGATAATTTTTAGTTCTTTTTTATATTAATTATTTGTGAAGTTTTTTAATGTAAAAAAATGAATGGTTGTCATTGATTACATAATTGTTCCAGTATTTGATGCTAATTCCATATTGTTTTAATTTTTTTTTTGGATTTGTTGGAAGATATTTTGATAAAGTGTAATAGTCATCCATTCGATGCAGTATTATTAAAATCCACTTAAGTTATAATTTAATCAAAATAACCCACATATTGCACGGGTCTCTAAACTAATATATATAAGAGATAGTCAGAACACGATACTTCCCATATTATGAGATCCGGGAAAGATTCAAAATATATATAATTTTATCCTTATATTTTATTTTTTTACAAAAAGATTATTTCCGCTACTAGAAGGACTTTTTTTTATACCTCTTTCTTTGGATGGTGTCCATTGAATGAAGCTTGTACATCAAGTTCCAGATGCCCAGTTAGCAATATTAGAGTTAGAATTTATATGGTAATATTTTCTTTCTGTGTCTTTCATATCAAATTTTTGCTTATTATTGTATGACTGCCTGAAGACTTACGCGAATGTTATATGGGAGTTTTTGTATATATATATATATATCTATATAATAAAGGAGAATGGTGTTGGAGGAAATAGAGTGTATCCAACGGCTCTCTTTATGTGGCTTAATTAACGGCCCAGATCATTTCATTGGTAATTGTAGAAAAGAGAGTGAATTGATTGATGGAAATGGTCAAAAATTTTCAAATTAAAAAATAGAAAGTTAAAATAAAATCATTTAATTATGTAACATCGTGCCGTAGGCACGGGCCAAATATTGTAACACCGTGCCGTAGGCACGGGCAAAAATTGTAACATCGTGCGGTAGGCACGGGCCAAATACTGTAACACCGTGTCGTAGGCACGAGCAAAAACTAGTATATATATAAATAATCATATTATTTCTTTGGAATATAAGAAATATAAAGGTATTTTTTTTTATATAAAAATATAATAAATTAATAATTTTAATAATTTTATACTATAAGGGAAATTTTTTATTTTGAACATAAAAATTAATAATAATTTTTATAATACACTTAATATATAGACACAAAAAAATTTTAAGACCTCGTATTTGGGTGAGGTCCTATACAACCGCCTAAATTGATAATGGTCGAACCACCTAAAAACCTCCTTCTATAATCAAGGTATCGAAAAGATTTTGATGTACACATGTCTTATCCTTATTTTTTCATTAGAAGACTATTTTCAGAACTGGAACTTATGAACAAACACATAATAAGTTAAGGGTTATTTACGTTTTACTACTAAAGTTATGATAAAATAATAATTGGGTACTATGAATATTAACATATTACACTTTACTACTAAACTTATATAAAATTTAACATCTTACTACTTTTTCTATCTAAACAGTTAGTTGACCATCAGTTGACCTTTAAAAAGACTATTTTATCCTTAAAATAAAATAAACGTGAAAATTACAATTATACCCTTTAAAAAATATATTTAAATCTTATATATAACAATAAAAGAGATGCAATCAACAATCACATTTATAAAATATTTCAGTCTCTAAACTGTCCATATACCCAACAAAATAAAGAATTTAATTTACCAAAATAATTTAATAATTAACATTCTCATATTAACCAAAATACTTTAAATGGATTGCAATTTATAATAATGTGAGTTAAGACTCTTTATATCCTTGCGATGTCAGTATGATGTCATGGTCAACTAATGATTTGGATGGAAAAGTAGTAAAATATTAAATTTTATATAAGTTTAGTAGTAAAGTGTAATATATTATATTCATTGTACTCATTTGTTATTTTATCATAACTTTAGTAGTAAAACGTAAATAATCCTTATTTTATTTTGAGGATAAAACAGTATTTTTAAAGTTCAACTGAAGGTCAACTAACGGTTTGGATGGATAAGTAGTAAAATGTTAAATTTTATATAAGTTTAGTAGTAAAGTGTAATATATTAATATTCATAATACCCAATTGTTATTTTATCATAACTTTAGTAGTAAAACGTAAATAACCCATAAGTTAATGTGTTATGTTAACGAGTGCCCTTAAAGCATTCATTAAGAATTCATTTTAGGAAAGTTTTTATCATTTTAATGGAAAATGAAAAAATTGTCAAAATATTAATTATTTTTTCTCTTTTTTCCATCAAAACTTTCCTAAAATAAATTCTTAATAAATGTCCTTAAAACATTCATTAACATTACCATACATTAATATTTGATTATCGCGTTAGCCACTACCTTATCTCCTCATACTATAATGTTATGAATAATGATATCACTTCTCCTGTCTCCAAGATCCCATCAATCTTTTTACTGAATTTAGTTGGTTATTTTGCCAATCAACTTCTCCCACCCAACCAACCATTTTAGAGTGGCTGGCCTCCCATATAATTAATTAATTTGATTTAGTTTTGATAGATGAAATGTAATTATGAATGATTAAAAACTTCGGCCGGTTGGAACGGTTGATCTGTGGACCGGCTTTTATCTCAAAAATCCACTTGTATTGATTCGGTTTAAGATCCGACGATCTGATCGGTTGAACCGCCATCCGATCAAACAGGCCAGGGGTCAGATATTTTTTTTATTTTTTTATTTTTTTTATTCAAATTAAAATAAAAAAATTAATTTATTACTATATTTTTGTTATAATTTTGGTAAAAAATCTTATAATATTTTAAAAATATTAGAATTAGTGTTAATTATAATTCTTTTGAAAATTTATCATTTTATCATATTTTATATAAATATACAATAAAATAATAATTTATTATCGACTCCGGGTCAATCCCCGATTGAAATCCCGGTCCGATCTCTAACCCTTGACCCAATCGTCATCCCGGATCGATGGACCGGGTCGGGTTTTAAAACACGGCTAATTATTGTCATATAATTGCTTTTTGTCTTGTCTTTAACTCTTTGCTCCGGGGCTTAAACACTTCCCTGGAATCTTAAACATCACTATCAAAGTGATATTATATGTTCAATTCCATATATTGATCTGGCAGCTGAATACAAAATTCATTTCTGTTCATGGATTTGCACCCTTTTCTCAACCCTAACAACAGAAAATAATTTTAACTTTTCCATTTAGGATGAAAAGCTTGCCAAGATAGATGCATAAAGATTTTTTATATGCTTAAGATGGCTACATGGAACTCTCTAGTGGCCTTACATGGCTTAAGATAAAGAGATAAGTTCAGAATAGTAAGTTATCATCTAGCATGTATCAAGTTTAGGCTCAGTGGTGTGAGATTCAGGATCTGACCATGAGGTCAAGGTTCGAATCTAATGAGTGCGTTTCTTGTAAGAACCTGAGACGATTGTGGTTTTGTCTGTTCCGTTTAAACCTGAAATGTGCAGTTTGACGGCGGGATTCTACCGATTAAAAAAAAAAGTTTAAAATAAGGATTATAAAATTCATAGAAATATTCCAGGAAATTAAGTTGCTTTCAAAGAGATTACCCTCAAGTTTCACTAACTAACCTGGACAATAAATATATGATTAGGTTAAGGTAAATTAGACATAATTAATGAATATTCCAAATCTACAGTTATATATCAATTGAAGTTTGATTATGTGATTAATTTATCCATGAAGCTGCTATTATTGACCTCTAGCTTGACAACATGAATTGTCTTTTTTTACCTCTTCTCATTCAAGACCAAGATCAGCTGCAAGTAGCATGCTTGCATCTATGAATATGCTTTCTTATCTTATGAGTTAGAGTCGGTTTGGAAATGTTTAAAATCATATTAGAAGTATTTTCTCAAAATTAAAATTATTTAAAATCTCTTGATAATATATTCAAAATTCAAGTTAAATGTACTCCCAAATTGTCAGATAAACAAAGACACGAATCAGCGTTTGAGTATATAGGTAGATTTTTCTTCCAGCATCAGATTTTTACCAATGATATAATTTTAAAGATGTCTTGTTTCATTTTTTAATTTTTATTAATGTCAAATTAAAGTGCCGTTTGTTTTATTTATTTCATTCTGAATTTATTGTTTTTATCATGTATTAATAATGCGGGCTTGCCTATTTTTTTATATTCTTGAGTTATTGGAGACTTTCATCATGTCACTACCAAAAAATGATTGGGAGAAAAATCTACCATGGAGGTGCTTCAATACAGAAAAGAGCTCTGGTTAAAATAAAAAAATTGGAAAATTGTCACACAAGATTTAGCTATGGTAATGTGAAAATAATGCTTAGATGACACTATCTAAGCAAATTACGCAGAATTTAAAGCTTTATAAAAGAAATTCACAATAGTTTAAGAATATTATTAAAAAATAAGAGTGGGCACTTGGTGGTTTAGACTGTATAGAATTTTGTTTCAATAATCTTCGTGTAGATTTTTCTACATTGGGAACATGGTAATATGCTCAAGAGATTAATGTTCACACAGAAAGAGAATAGGAAGCTTTGGTTTAAAGAATTTGACCCATTTTCCCACACATTTTTTGGGAATTTCACTTCATTTTGGACTACCCATTTGGCCATTTTGACCTCATGCATTTACTGAAGGTGTCACTGCTAATTGCTTTCCATGTAGTAGACATGGTGAACAAACTCAAGCAATGAACAAAGTTAGTCATTTTCCCCATTTTTAGGCAGGTCATTTACTGGAAACCTACCATTAATTTGCTGATATTATGCAAGGAAATTATTGATTCATGATGTCAGATGAAATGGCATCACTAGTCAATGAAAAACTCCTAGTAGTTGAGCTGCTCATTTCTTACAGTTTGGTCACCTGTTCAATTTTAACCCTTTGTGCTATATTTTAAAGCATACTTAGCCCACAACTGACTGTTTGCCTAACATGCCTTGATCATCTTCTTGTATATATGAATGAGAAGATTTTTATAGAATAAAGGAAAAACCCACCTTAAGGCCCCTATACTCTCAATATTTTTTACATTACACATCTGTACTAAATTTTCTACACATCGCACCCCTATACTCTCAATATTTTTTACATTACACCTCTGTACTAAATTTTCTACACATTACAACCCCTGCACTCTCAAAAAATTGACATTCCACCCTTATTTTAACGGCAAGTTAACAGAGTTGAGAAATATTCTGACATCACCCACCCTTATTTCGGATTGGACCGAGCAAATTTTTTTACTTTGAAGTTATGCTAGGGTGCATAAATATTATGTTCCTTCTGATACATTCAAAAACTCAACTAATTATTGTAAAAATTAGATCAAAACTACGATCTTGGAGTGTTATTAATGAACAACAAAAAAACAAACAAAGATGCTTCACGGTTATCAGACATCATTCCTGAAGAACGACAACGAGTATTACATGTCATGCGTGCACATTTATAGCAAACACCCATTTTTGTAGCTCTTCTCTTTTTAGCATAGGTGCTTCTTCTTAAACCAGGCAGATATGACACAAATAAAGGTGGGTGATGTCAGAATATTTCTCAACTCTGTTAACTTGCCGTTAAAATAAGGGTGGAATGTCAATTTTTTGAGAGTGCAGGGGTGCAATGTGTAGAAAATTTAGTACATGGGTGCAATGTAAACAATATTGAGAGTACATGGGTGCAATGTGTAGAAAATTTAGTACAAGAGTGCAATGTAAAAAACATTGAGAGTACATGAGCCTCAAGTGGGTTTTTCCTAGAATAAAACAAAACTAATGTTTGCATGGGACTGATTGGTTATATTTTCTGCTCTGTAGAAGCGCACGTGTTTGTTTTTTGAGTGCTCATATGGTAATAAGAAAGCATATGGTGTTCTAATGTTAATCACAAGATCTCTTGCTTAGCTTCAGATTGTTAAGAAAATGTACCTAAATTTTCTTGCTTCTAGTCCTTGCAAATATGTAAAGCCGGAAGTGACTTGGTGGTGTAGAGTTCAAGGTCTGACCATCAGGTTATGGGTTCAAATTTAGGAAGTACGTTTCTCGTAAAAGTATGGGACAGTCAGAGGTTTTACCCGCTCCGCTTAAACCCGAAAGGGGCGGTTTGACGGTGGGTTTCCAACGATTTAAAATATATATATGTGTGTGTGTGTAAAGCCTTTGCTGCATTTTTGGGCTGTGTCAAAGTGCTTTCTAACTTCCTTTCGCATATTCTTTTCTTTTGTTTTTGCTTTTTTTTTTTTACCTACATATCACATAAATAAATTAGAAAAAAGTCACTTTGTAGATCATCAAAGCATTCTAAAAGCCAAACATATGAATTAAAAAGAGGTGGCTAGATTTCAGCAGCGTTAGAAAAGAGAATCAGAAAGTACCCTTAAGAGGGTCAAATGACTATATCTTATGCTTACAAGAGGGTTAAGGGGATCCCCCTTGCTATATGATTAAAGTTAATAAATTACTCATTAGAGGAATCCAATCGAATCCAGAAGGTGCGTTTCTTGTAAGAGTCTGGGACCTCCGGGGGTTTTACCTTGCTCCGCTTAAGCCTACAATGAGTGGTTTGACAGTGGGGTTTCCAAGTGTGGATATATGACAATGAGAATGAGAATAAAAACTCTAATAAGAATGGAAAAGAAATGGCATTTTTTGATCAAGGACATACCAAAAGGTCCAAAACTGATGTTTATCTTAATAAGAATTTGCAGATTTAATGAATATAAATTTCATCATATTGTGTTGGAAGTGGGTCCAGTAACATAATATAATGTGGCTTACAAAAAAACAATTCAATCAAGCATTTTCTTTTAACATGGTAATAAAAAAATATGACATGGAAGCTTGCTTTGTCATTTTGTCTTTGATTTCTTTGAACATGGAAGTGAGAGGTTTCCTTGAGAAAGTGTGAAAACAATATTGTTTTCAAATCCCAAGTCACAGCTGATTTTGTAGTCTTATGAGATCCTTATATTGGATTTAAACAACTCTCATTTGGGGTTCAGAAATGGAAGTGAGCCTCATTAAAAACTCTCATTTCTTGACTTGGGTTCATTTATTTCTTGTAGCTTAGCTTAAACTTTTTACTCTCACTGTATCATCTTGATATTTGCATAAGCAAACACTCTCTCCATTAGAGTCATACCCTGAAAGGGCGGCTGAAGCTTAGGAGGCAGACTCCTATTCAGGAAGCATAAAATGGCTTTGAATTAAGTGAATTGTACATAATTTGAACTATTTCTTGATGTTCAAGGATATTCCTTCTCAGCTTGAGCTCTTCTAGAGAAAAATTCGCTTCCAAGTTCAGTTCATTCAAATTTAAGCTCATCTTTCATCTCTTCCACTGTCTAAATTTAGGCTTTTCAAAAAGGGTTTAGAGAAGAGGAAGAGAAAAATGGATGAGAAGAATGATATTGAGAAGCTTGATGATGTGATGTTGCCTGGTTTTCGGTTCCATCCTACTGATGAGGAGCTTGTTGGATTTTACCTCAAGAGAAAGATTCAGCAGAGACCTCTGCCCATTGAGCTTATTAAGCAAGTTGATATATACAAATATGATCCTTGGGATCTTCCAAGTAAGATGGTTTATCATTTCTGCATGACTTTCAGAAGTTTCTGAATCCATCTGTTTTTCTGAATCCATTAGAACTTTTAACAGATACTTTTGTCATACATCATTCCTATTTGCATACTTGTGCTTTTTATTTTCTAAAACTTTTAGTCATTTGTTAAAATTACATTTTGAGTACTCTTTCTGGTGCGCTTAGCATAACCTGCTTCGAGATACTAAACTTGGTTATCATTTTCGCAATAGAAGAGTTCGCGACAACAGGAGAGAAAGAGTGGTATTTCTACTGTCCAAGGGACAGAAAATACAGAAACAGTGCAAGGCCAAACCGGGTAACAGGAGCTGGGTTTTGGAAGGCAACTGGAACTGATAGGCCTATCTACTCATCTGATGGCACCAAATGTATTGGTTTGAAGAAGTCCTTAGTGTTCTACAGAGGCAGAGCTGCTAAAGGTATCAAAACTGACTGGATGATGCACGAGTTTCGCCTTCCTTCTCTCCCAGACTCATCACCACAAAAGAAGCTCTTACTCAAAACCATTCCTCCAAATGTAATAACAGTATAGTCCTATCTATTTTCCCAATTGTTATTTGCTTTTCAGATTAATATTTTCTAACATCAAAGTTTTTCATTTCTAAACAGGATGCATGGGCAATTTGTAGGATATTCAAGAAAACAAACTCCATGGCACAGAGAGCTCTGTCTCATTCTTGGGTATCCCCATTACCGGAAACTGCAGTTTCTGATTTAGTTAGCCAAGGTGTGCACTGTACTCAATTCAGCTCAGAAAATGTTTCTTGCACAACTGAAATCGGTTCAGTCATCCAGTTATGTGGAAACAACGACTTACAGCAAGCCTCTACTACAAGTTTCTCAGATTTCGACATTCCCTCCTATAAACCCATCAATCCTTCCTTCTATAAACCATCTCTTCTTCCTGCTTCCACTGGAGATATTCCAAACAACTTCATGTTTTCGCCACCCGAAATCTCAGGACCCAACCCTGTCTTATTTGGAGACACAATTAAAGGCTCTGAGAATTACTTAGACTTTGAAGGGCCACAGCAGCAATCGAGGGGGTTCTCAATCAATATGCACCAAGAAGTGCAGGCAATATCTCAATGGGAGAAGATGAGACAGCAGGTTCAAGAAAGAACCCAAATGAAAATCATGATAACAACAACTGGGGAACTATTCGATCAATCGGATTTCCTTTCAGCTTGCCGTTGAATTTGCCTGATGCTTGGAAGCCAAATTTTCCATGGGATTCAACACTTTGTCCTAGTGAAATATCCACAACTTATTCCCCAAACAATTCCAATACTTGATGTAATTAGAATACAGAAGAAATAGCTTCAAGCCTTATTGCAAGGGTGATTGATTACATTGGAGCTAGTAGCATAAATGTCTTGTTCTGTTTGCGATATGCTATTGTACATATTTCAACTATACCTTTTAAGCTAATTGTTCCCAGTTGCTCGTTTCTCCCTGCTGCTGCTTTTTCATCCCCCTCCTTCCATATATTTGAGAAGTCGCTACCTTCTGGCAATAGGTGATTGATTCATAGTTCTTCACAACTATTGTGTATTTTTCATATATTTCAACCATTTCTACTTGGCTAATTTTACACATTATCTTGTTCTCCCTACACATTATATGCTATCTAGCTTGCGATAAATTTTTTAAGATATATAACATTAGAGTCATTTTCTGATGTATTTAAGGCTAAAGAGTGTTGTTTAGCTACTGTGTATTTTTCATAGTGATGAAGTCTTCGGTCTTCCAAAAGATACAAATGCTGAATCCTTATGAAGAAGTTACATATACGATTTTCCTGAATGACTTTCTGCTGGTTTACAACAAAACAAAACAAAATCATATATAATTAGCTATGACAAGTGCCATTGTTGTTCGAGAAATGCTGAATCCTTGTGATGAAGTCTTGGGTCTTCAATTTAATGCAATTCTTGGTTTCTAAGTTCCCAAATGGAAATTTCTTGAAGAGCTTTCCGCATTGGTTTCTTGCAAGCAGCAAGTTCTTTGGAGACAAGTGCCATTGTTGGTCGAGAATTTGGTTTGGAACGCAAGCATGCAAATGCAATTGCTGAAACAAGAAAGATATCCTGCACAACCTTTGGATCCACCGGAGGTGAGAGGCGTGGATCTAATACATCACTCAACTTTATATTTTGATGAGACGAGATGAGTTCTCCAGGATGCTTTCCTATTAATACTTCTAGAGCCACCACTCCGAAGCTATAAACATCACATTTCTCAGTCACAACCATGGTGTAGGCAAGTTCTACAATAACAGAGGAGCCTTTATTAGTAATCTTTACACAAATAAAATAACAAGAAGAACGTTATGTTCTTACCTGGAGCAATATATCCATAAGTGCCGGCTACTAGAGTTCGATTGGATGAGTCGGAATATAAAAGTCTAGCAATGCCAAAGTCAGCAACAACTGCTTCCAATTCCGAGTTGAGTAGAATATTGTTGCTTGATATGTCGCGGTGGACAATTGGAAGTGTGCAGTTATGATGCAAGTGTGACAAAGCGTAAGCCATACCCTTGACAATGTTAATTCTCTTAGTCCAATCCAACTCAACAGCTTCATCGTCATTGCGAAGCACACAGAACAAGCTTCCCATCTCCATGTACTCATATATCAAGAACATGCATTTTTTGTGCAAACAATAACCATAAAGCTTCACAATATTTCGATGTCGTACTTGGGATAGTAGACGAGCCTCATTGTGAAAACTTTGGAGATAAGTTAACTCGTCAGTTTCTGAACTATGAAGCTTCTTCAAAGCAACTACTTTCCCACTGGGCAGATGTGCTTTGTAGACGCTGCCATAACCTCCTGTTCCAATGCAATATCTGATATCAAAGTCCTCAGTTGCTTTAATTATGTCTTCAAAGGTAAGTTTACCATCATAATTCCAAATTGAGAACTCATCAGTGCGCCTGGTTTCTATTGTCTCAGCTTTAACTTTCTTCTCTCTTCGTTTATAGAGAAACAAGATTCCAGTAATTACGGTGAGGAATACAATGATAGGAAGAGCAATTGTGAGTAAGGGAGTCACATTCTTGGGTGATGGCAGTGTATCTTCTGAAGGAGTTGGGATTTCTACCGTACGATTATTATGTGACACTTCTGGGTGTTTTCCTTTGTACTGTTGTGGTAATGGCAGTGTATCTTCTGAAGGAGTTGGGATTTCTTCCGTAAGATTATTATGTGACACTCGTAAGTCAGGAACTCGTCTCAATGATTTGGGTATACTGCCGGAGAGGTTATTCTCGGAAAGGTCCACCCTGTATAATTGTAGACTTTTTCCAAGTTGGGGAGGTATCGTGCCATTAATGAAATTGTGGCATAAATTAAGATATCCAAGACTTTCTATATTTCCAACTTCTTGAGGAAGCATACCATTAAGTTGGTTGTTAGAAAGGTCCAGAGATATCAAATTGGTTAAATTACCTATGGTCGATGGAATAGTACCTGTTATGCGATTAATGAAATACTATCAATATCAGTTCTAGTTGAAAAATAATATGTAGTGAAGTTTAGTAGGTTACCTGTAAGATAATTTGATGACAAGTCAAGCACTTTTAGTTTTGAAATAGCACCAATTTCTGAGGGAATGTTTCCGGAAAGAGATGTCTGATCAACAATTATGAGACATTCCAGGTTGGGAAAGGAAGTGAAGTTGAATTGGCCAAGATTCCCTTCTATGCTGTCCAATTGAATTATGGCTATCTGGGAGATGCTTCCTGCTGAATTGCAAGTGATTCCAATCCAACTACAATGATCTGAAATCAGAGTAGTGCTGCTGTTCCACCAGCCTGTTTTAAGTAAAGCTTCCCTTTCTGACTGAATAGAAGACCATCCAGATGCAGTCAGCAGAGCAACATTATTGCATTTCAAAATTATAACCCACATTAAGGCAACCAATCTGGAAATGGAGGATGCTGATACCATTTTTATAAGTTTTCGGTTGATTACAGTAAAGAGTTTTTATCAAAATATTTTTGCTTCCACGGCATTTTAAATTAAGCCACAGTCATCTTCATCCCGCGTGGAACGCGTAATAACAATTAGTCAACGTCTTTGTTTTCCACTAGATTTTTATTATTCGCAAAACAAGTCTAACAAATTTATTCCCTTTTTAAATTTGTCTTTTTATTCCCTTTTTTTAAGAAAAATATTATTATATAATATTACTCCTATTGGAGAATATTTGTCGGAAAATGGCAATTGTGGAGAATTGGAGAAATATATGACGGAACTTTATTTGATAAAATATTGTGTTTTGAAAAAATAAATGTCATCTCAGTACATAAATTTTGCTAAGGTTTATGTCATTAAAAAAAATAAAATAAAATTATTCTAAATAATTAAATTTTTTTTGAAAATGCTATATACATCATATGATATAAAGTTCTAAAGAAACATGGTATAGTGGATTAGTGGTGTATGGCTCATTACCTCATCTTGAGATAATGAGTTCGAATCCGAGAAATATATTTCTTGTAAGAACCAGAGATCGTCGAAAATTTTACTTATTTCACTTAAGCCACCATCCATTGGCTGTAGACCCGGCTAAGGTCCCGGTTCAAAATCGGAACCGAACCAATTGGAATTGGACGATTCCTGTTCCGGAACCAAACCGGCTCGGTTTGGGTTCCTACCCTAGCGGAACTGGTTGGAACCGCTGGACCCGTTCGGTGCCAACGGTTCCAACCGGAACTGTAAGTTCCGATTGGAACCGGTTTGAATTTATATAATATTTTTTTTAGATGAGAATTTTATTTGTACTTTAATGTAATTACGTAATGTAATAAATTCAAATTCATAATTTTAAATTATATTGATTTATCAATCTTAATTTTTTATTTTCAATAAAACAAAAAAAAAAACCAGATGAAACTAGAACCGGAACCGAATCAAACTGCTAACCGGGTCTAATTGGCAGCGCTCACAGTAATCTTCATCCCGTGTTTAACGCCAAATGGCAATTACTATTTGTTGGAAAATGGCCATTGCGGAGAACTGGAGAAATATATGACGGAATTTTATTTGATAAAATATTGTGTTTAAAAAGAAATATGTAATCTCAGTACATAAATTTTTTAAAGTTTATGTCATTAAAAAAAATAAAATAATTTTGTAAATAAAATAAAGTTATTTTAAAAATTTTAAATTTTTTTGAAAATGCTTTATACATCCTATGGTATAAAATGCTAAAAAAATGTGGTTTGATTGTGTATAGCTTTCGAATCCAAAAAATATATTTTTTATAAAAACTAACACGTCCCGTGTTTAACGCTAAATCTACACGCGTAAAATGCACTGCGCGTGATACACACTACAGTGAGTCAAGGTCTTTTATTCCACTAGATTTTGAGAATTGGAGAATATTTATGATCGAACTTTATTTGATAAAATAATAATGTTTAATAAAAAAAAAATTGTAACTTTAGTACACAAATTGCTACCTGTGAGCAATTGCTTGGAAAGTACAGCTTAGGATATGTTTTGGAAAATTAAAACTTTGTATTAATTTTTCGAAAGATTAAAGTGGACTCATGGAGTAATAGGTAGGCATGACAAAGAGATCCGGATCCGGCCCGAATTCACATGCACCCGGATGATCCGGGTTCGGGATTAAAAAATCTGGGCGAGTTCAGATTTGGACCCAGGATTGTACAGGTCCAGCCCGGATAGACCCGGATCTGAAAAAATAATAAAAAATAAATATAATATATAAATATAATGAAAAATATAAAATAATATGCATATATATATATATAAATATATATAATAGAATATAATTAAAAATATAAAATAATTGAAATAAAACTAATAAAATTGTCAAAATCCAAAATAAATATAAAATAATACAATTAAAAATAAAAAATAATAAATAACAAAACCGGGTATCGTGATCCGGAAATGGTAGACCCGGGTCCGAAATCGGACCCGAGTTAACAAAATACTTCCGAATCCTACCAGACTTGGGTCTGCATCTGGATTTTGCCATCCCTAGCCACGGAAAAAAAAAAAAAAAAAAAAAAAAAAAAAAAAGACACTATGCCATAATTAACTAATATCTATAATCTATAATAAAATAAAGGGAAAACACATTTGGATTTTATTTATTTATTTTAATTTTGCCACTTTGTCTACCTGAAAATTATCCAATGTTCGAAAAAATACTCAATTTTGAGAAAATATCATCTATGAATCTAAAGTTATAAAAAAAAATGGTTAATTACCACCCAAAGTTTTAGAAGTCTTATCATCTATTAATCAGAAATTAACAGATGTTCAAAAAATACCCATTTTTAAAAATTTATGTGATAAATGTTTCTTTTTAAACTTTAGATATATATATATATATATATATATATATATATATATATATATATATATATATATATATATATTTCATTTTCTCAAAAGGGGATTTTTTTTTTTTTTTGAATATCATATAATTTTCAAGTGGAGATATGACTTGCTACATCTGCAAGTCTAAATGGAAATGTAATCGGGAAAAGTGCAGTTTTTGGATTATTTGAATATTATAACTTCACTACTAGTAGTTTTAGTAGTAATTATGTAGAAACAATATGCAAAAATACATCACGAATAAAATGGGAAATTTGGATTGAGTTACGAATTAAGTCACTCTTTTTAAGACGTTTCATGATTCTGTCTAAAATTTGTGCTAACGGTATGTCAACATCACCATCCTCAGAATAAAACAAGCTCAGAAAACATTTTATCTCAATCTTTTTTGCACAAAATCTATCGGTATGTTTATGCCTAAAAAAATTTGCTCGAAAACTCAAGAACAAATAAGAGCTGGAGAGGAAAAAATATTATGCCTCTTGGCCTATCTATTGCAAATGAGAAACTTGTTTATTTATTTTTAATTTTTCCATGTTATCTGCCTGAAAATTATCTAATTATCCAATGTTAAAAAAACACTCAGTTTTGAGAAAATATCATATATGCATCAAAGTTATTAAAAATGGTTAGTTACCACCCAAAAATTTTAGAAGTTATATCATCTATTCATCAGAAATTTAACGGATGTTAGAAAAATACCCAGTTTTTTAAAGAACTTTGGGTGATAAATATTTCTTTTTTTAAGAACTGTAGGTGTCAATATGTCATTTCCTCAAAACGGGGTGTTTTTTGAATATCAAATAATCACTACAATAAAATATGAAATTACTAACCGAAATTACCGACCGAAAATATTCGATCGGTAAATCTTCATATTTACCGACCGAATTCCAATCAAAAAAGATAAAAAAAAAAATAACTTTCGACAAATTACTGATCGAATATTCAGTCGGTAAATGTCGCACTAAACATTAATTTGGCACCATTTTATAGCGCCAACAAATACTGATCGATTATTCGGTCGGTAACTACTAATAAATAGAGACCAGATATAAACTGGTCACTAAAATAATATTAATTATAAAAAATACAATATACAATATACAAAATAAAAAATAAAAAAATAGATAGTTTACCAACTGAATTAAGTTTTAATTAGTAACTTATCATAACTACTACTACTACTAGGGTTTAGGATCTGACCTTCAGATCTTGGGTTCGAATCCATGGATTGCGTTTCTTGTACGAGTCTGGGATAGCTGATGGTTTTACCTACTCCGCTTAAGCCTGAAAATGATGATTTGGAGGTGAGGTTCCAACAATTCAAAAAAAAAAAAAAAAATAGCTACGGGCCTTTTTGCGTGGGTGATTGATCACATTGAAGTTAGTAGTATAAATGTCTTGTTCTATTTGCAGCATGCTATTGTATATATTTCAACTATACCATTTAGAAGTCTTATCATCTATTAATCATAAATTTAAGAGATGTTTGAAAATACCCAATTTTTTAAAAATTTAGGTGATAAATATTTCTTTTTAAACTTTATATATATATTATTTCATTATCAAAACCGAACAAACACACTCACCCACCCTAACCTTACAAACTCCACAACATTCAACAAATATTTTCATTATCAACAAACTTTAACATTTGAGAGTTTTAAGTTGTATATAAGAGGAGAGGGTGAGGTGTGTCATGAGCAAATTCTAGGGAGAGTTAAGAGCAAATTCTAGGCAGTTTAGAAAGAAAAATTGAAACCAGTTGAGAGAAAAAATCTAGAGAGAGAAAGTGGTCCAGAGAGAGAAAATGTCTCGTTTGACATCATCCAATCTTCTTTTTCGGTGAGTAACCGTATTTGGAGAATGTTTTCGATGAGACGAATCCAACGGCATCGAGAAGAGGCCTTACGAGCCGGCACGCGCCAGCCACGCCCGGCTTTATTTTTACTTCATGTGCCCCACGCACCACCGCGCGTCCACGAAACCTCCATGACCTGAATCTTCCCCTCATCGAGATACGTAGTGTGGACCCTTCGTTTCCCAAAATGGAACCTCCGGTTGTTAAGAAACGATCCAAAAAATGGTAGTTATCATCTTTTAACTTATCTTCGGTAACTACCGTGCTTCAACCCTCACCATCACCATCACTGTGATTGTTGTGACGTATACTAACTAGCGGTTTATTCGTGTAACATCCCAGATTTTTGGGACATGTCTGAAAGGTTCCCGCACTGAAGTTATAGTCTCAGAACGGAATGATAATAAAGAATAAGAGTACAAGTGATGATTTATGGGTTGGAATAATATAAGTGATTTTTTGTCGCGTTAGAAGACGCGTCATATCAAAGAAATTAGTTACGCGATTTTTATTATATGCGTAAAGTTTGCGGATTTGGTCACAGAATTAGTAAACGAACTCCGATTTAGTTGATTCTTGAACCATTATTTTTTAAAAATAGCACCAGAAGGGCTTCAAAATCATAGATTTTCGAGATTATCCTTATAAGTGGGTGCATTTTAGTAAATTGGAGTGGATGATATTTTGTGGTGTTGTTGTTGTTGTTGTTATTATTATTATTATTATTAAAAAAAAGGGAAATACGAAAATTAAAAGAAGAAAAACAGATGGGAAGACGTGTTAGAGAGAGAAGAAAAGATTGGCGTAGTGGAAGGCCCTCCGATGGTCGACGGCGGAGCTCATCTGCGCCATCATGATCGTCTGGCCACAGCGCATCCCGTAGTGGCCGGTGATTTCGCAGATGGCAGCTAACGGTGGCGCAGGGAGGAGAAAATGATTGCGAAATGGGTTTAATATTTCCTGCTCATCGGTTCGTTTCACAGCCTGAGCCACCCGCCAAATCGAAGCCCTCGACGAGTACTACGAGATGGTGGTGACCGTTTTTTCAATCTGTGCTCGGTGGCACATAAAATAAGGAAGGAAGATTCAGATGAATAGTGACCCATGATGAACATTAGCTTTGATCAGAATTCTGACGACACCAGCGTGTTTGTATGGCCATTGGGAGTCTGAATATGCTCTCAGAATTTCGGTACGACTCTCCGTTAAAAATATGTTATTTTAAAGTTTATCGATTTATATTTGGATTCTTCCAGTAGTTCCATAGTGTAGCGAATTGACATTAAATGAGTTGGATGTGATATAATATGTTAAAACGATGTTTGTGGTAGAATCCGGGCGGAAACTGAATAAATTAGATCTATCCGGTAGAATTGGCGAGTTTCCGGTAAAATGGAGTTTCTCGCGCGGCTATGGTCTAACGACCGTGATCATGAATATGACCTAATTATGATAGTACAAAGATAATTAAATAGTTCCGGATAAGTTCGGAGGGTTTGAGACCCTTCCGTAGCGTTTGCGAAAACTTTTCCACAAACACGTAAATTGAGGATTTAAGCAACCGAGTTAGTTTAGAACAGTGTGTAATGACTTAGAATGAGTATTAGAGTGGTTTTAGATTAATCGGGAAAAATCTGACAAGTTTTGTATTTGATTTGATTTTTCCGGGAAAGCTTGTAGTTTATTATAAAAATATCTAAAGTTCCGCAAATAGCAGTTCTGATCACGTTTTATGATTTGTTTTGACAGATCAAACCAGGATCATGAGTGTTCGGTAATCTTATAAGTATATGTATAACCATAAACAGGAGTACACACAGACACACACACACACAGAGATATATATATATATAATATATATATTATATATATATATATATATAATGAAAGGTATAAGAATGATAAGTATATGTATACATGATACGTGAGCAGATACACATGATTAAAATATAGGATACTTAGGATTGAGGGTTGTAGAAACTACACCTTAGGGAATGAGATTAATGTTTAAAGAATGATAAATTGCAAGGAAACAAATATATATGTACTAATGCATGTAGAAGAACAAAAAAAAAAACACACGAATGCATACAAGTATAAGCAAAAGTATGTATGTTACATGGATAAATAAGTATATATGTGTGTGTGTGTATTGTTTGTATGTATTTGATTAAGCATAATTAATAATTTTGGAGAATGCCTAAATAAGCTTATTGTTGAGATAAATGTTATAGTATGATTATAAATGATTATAGAGTAATGGAAATGAATGAATAAGTAAACTTTATATATATATATATAAAGTCATACAGTCGTTTGTAATGATTGATTGTGTGTGTATGAATATAAACTATACATTATATTGTTTTGTGAGCCATCAATAATGTAGGTTATGAAGGTAAACTAAGTTTTGATGGTATAAATGTGTATAAAGTATATTGCGAAAATATTGAGTTGGCGTGAGAATTGAGTTGAAGTAATGACAGTTTATATTGTGAGTAAGCATGTATGATATACGTATATAAAATATATTGAGAATGGTATAAGCATATAGCATGTGGGATGATTCAAGATGAAATCATATAAGGAATAGAATACATAATTCATTACTTTGTACGAATGCATAAACACGTGCATGAACATATGTATGAACATATATGGTACTATGGAATAAGCATATAATAAAGTATGGATAAAGTAAAAGAAAGTATTAGGAATGAACATGCATATGTGTGGTTTATGAATTTCAGAAAATGAATTGAGGATTCAAAGTATTTTAAAAGAAGAGTTTCATATGCTTTTGAAAGTAATGTTTTTCAGAAAATATTTTTCTTATAGCTTTGAGATCTACAGTATATGGTTTTATGATTTTCGGGGCATGAGGTAAAAACTCACCCCAGTATGTAACTTGAGATTCAGTCGGAATTGACGGATACTATGAAATTGATGGATTTAGAGACATATGCACATGTGGAGGACTGATGGGACGCTCTCAGATCCTTGAGCAGGACTAGGGTTGACAGATCCCCGAAATCCTATTTTTGAGCTTGGGTGGTAGCATAGATCCGCACCCCAGCTCCAGATTGTGGCTTGGGGGACGGCGATACATAACGCCCCAAGACCACCAACTATGAGACAGTAGTGGCATGATTTGGGGGACGATGATACGTAACGTCCCAAAGTCATGGATTTGCATTCTGCCTCTATATAGACATATGGGGGACGACAATATGTAACACCCTAATACGTCCAATTTTTCAGACAGAGACATATAATTCAGAGAAAGTTTTCATATATAGTTTTCAGTTTTCAGATAAAGATTCCAGTTTTCATATACAGATTCTAGTTTTCAAATGCAGCTTTAGTCTTCAGATACAGTTTTAGAAAAAGCTTTTCCAGAAAGAAAAAGTAAAATAAGTTTTCAGCAAAGAGATTTCAGAAAGAAACTTTCAGAACAGAGTTATTCAGAAGGTTTTTTTTTTTAAAAAAAAATATTTTCTAAAAGCATAGCATGTTAAAACAATGTATAGTTTACAAGTCGGGCATATGACTCATATATTCCAGTAATCATTTGAGATGTATTAGCTGATATCAATGCATAATAGCATTAGTATATCATATGTAAGTGTTTCAGAAAAAGCTTTAAAGTAATAGTTCATGTAAACATAGCATACTAGAATAGAGTATAATCTCCTAGCCATCCATATAAAACATATATTCTTGATATCATTTGAAGAGTATGTAGTTGCAATTAATGCATAATAGTATGTTTGCATCGATTTGTGTATATGTTTAGCATTCGTGTGTATGGCATGTGTACATAGGAGGATCAATTTGTAGAACACTGGTGCATGACGAATTGACAATGTACTGATTGTTTGAGATAGAAAGAATGCCTAGTAATATTCGATTTGATGATATTTCAAAATAAAGGAAGGAAGAAAGTTATAATAATTTTTTGAACTAGATTAGTAAAAGTTTATAAGAAAATAGAAAGATATCAGAGTAGCGCAGCAGACACATGCTGGTCTTTGACTTAATAGATAATAATGTAATAACTTGATGAGTATATTGTGAATGTAGGAAAAATATAAATAGCAAGCAGGATTTAAAGTATGTGTGTGATCAGTTAAAGGTATTGGTAACAAAAAAATATATTTGTGAAATGATTAAGGAATAGACAACTAATTCAGACCCAGTAAATAATTACATGGTCACATAGACAACCAGGCTAATAAAGAAACATGATTCAAGCTTTGTATGTGTTTGACGAGCATGGTTACTTACTAAGTCTTATGACTCACACCACAATAGTTTGTTAGTTTTGCAAGTCGGTAGCAATTATACTGAGCCAGCAAGATTTCAGTGAAGACTTTGAAGATAGTAGATCGCCCCAATTGCAGTCAAGAGAGTTATTGAGTCCTGGGTCGAGTTATGGGTCCTCACGACTCACTGTTTTTGTATTTAGCAATTGTAATAACATAGTTTTATTTTGAGTTCTGGCCGGAGGCCAAGTGATTTACATTATGTTCATTGAGTATTGGCCTGAGTACAAGATGATGATTGCATATATGTTGAGTTTGCATAAGCAGGTTGTCTCATGGTGCTGGCCATAAGCTAGGTTGCATGATGTTCTGCATACATCATACCGAAATTTCGTTAGAATCAAAGTCTTACGGAGATGAGTTTTCCTATCTCATGCCGGTAACATCCTGGCCTATGCGGGATGTTACAATTCGTTATGAGATTTAAAGGTCTTTGGAGTTTGGTAAATATTTGTTACCATTCTAGGGGTATAAATGTAAGAATTTGAAAGTTTTGGACTTAATTATATATTGACATGATTATTAGGGTAAATTTATAAATTATATTTTTCATATGTTAATAAGTAATATTTGAGAGTTTTTGGACTATATGGACAAAGTAGAAAAGTTTTGAGATTAAAATGAAAATTTTGAAAGTTTAAAGGTAAAATCATAATTTTGGAAAAGTTGAGGGACCTGTTGTGATATTTTATATCGTACCGCAAGTGTACGGTGTCAAGTTTTAGTATAAATCAATGAAAGAATGTCGAACCTACAGGGATTGCGTTAACTCGCACTAAATACTATAATTGATAATCATAACTTTATTTAGAAAATAATTAATAATGATTTAATTAAATAAATAAAATATGAAATAGTTATATTGGAGGAACCAATACGATAGAGACTCTGGAGTCTGATTTCACTTAGCTATTCCATATATATTTATCATGTCAATTAACTTGTTCAGTTATATTGTTTATAAGTCAAGAATCCTATGTATTCACTCTCTCTCCTGAGTATCAGTGAAAAGATAATCAATTACAGACTTCGATATCCCTATAAAAATCTAGTAATTAACACTCATTACGTGTTGTTATTCTATGTTAATGACTTCAAATGAATTATATATTTTCCTGAACTCTATAGAATCCTAGGTTATATTCTTTAGATCTATTCAAAATTCCTCTCCGAGTGATAGATTCTAAACATGCATCATCTTAATTTGTGGCCAGCAAACAAGAAGCATTAAATTCAAATTAATATAAATAAATTGAAATATAACTTCATAATAAAATTGACAAACAATACAGAGGTTCAAGCATCGATTACATCATTCTACAGAATTAAGGAGTTAGTTCATGACTTAAAGATAAAAAAATAAAAACATATCATGAATCAATGGAAATCATTAGAGTTCTAAGAAAGAAACAAGAAGATAAAACCTGAATTGAATCTCTTCCTCTTCTGACGTCACTACCTTCGTCTCCTCTTATCGCTCTTCAATCCTCCTCTTTGGATCTCTCTAAAAATAAGTATTTTGTGTTTTGTGTTGTGTATTGTGTATTAGCCTTCCCATTTACTTTGGACGAACTTATCTATTTATAGTAAAGCCTTGGGATCATTGAGCATGTCAAAACCCTAAAATTAGTGATTTTGGGCGTTCCGCAGTGTCGCGGCGCCAATGATTCTTTTCACTGGTTCCTGTGTCTTGCATCCTGCTCTTTCAGCGTGCTTTCGATATGTCCATATGGTCCTAAAACACATACAAATGCCGCAATATCCATGTATCAATGCTTCCTATAAATAAATCATGGAAAAACTATAAAATACATTAGATGATGCTGAAACTGACAAAATAGTAAGCTAAAAATGCAAGAATAAGTAGGTATAAACCACACATATCAAACACCCCCAAACTTAAGATTTTGCTAACACCCCCCAAACTTAAGATTTTCTAGTCCCGAGCAAAAGACAAAAGAAAAACTAAATAAATAAAAAAAAAAAAGTAACTAAGCCACTTTCGTATGGATCACGACGGTCTTAGTAGACTAGTTATAGTCTCATGAGGGCTTACAGTGACGACATCCACAAACGTCATGCACACAAAATCATGCAAAATATAAAACAAATAAAAAGCAAATAAAATAAAATAATCCTGATAGTTAGGCATAAAATTGTCCCCAATGAATGATTATCAATGAAATCAGAGAACCTTTAAAGTCGCAATTGCAACTCAAATCCAAGTTCTTGAATAAACCATCTAAGCTAGACTCACAGTGTGTATGTGTAAAGGTTCGTTCACAGCTCGACTTCTAAGTAAGCTAACTCAATGATTTTGTCTCAAAAATTGAGATCCGATGGGTCAAATTAACCTAGATATCTCAAATTTATTATGCATTTACCTTTCTTTGCCCAGTATGGTATGATTTTATTTTCTTTTATTTTCTTCTCTTTCTTTTTTCTTTTTTTTTTCCAAACATACCTACCTTTTAAGGTAGCATTTCTCCTCATGGTGGTCAAAACACTCGCTCATTGGTAGATTCATGCTTATCGATTATAGGAGGTTTTTTTCTTATTATACCATACATCATAATACTAGCATATTGAGATAAGATATCTAAGCAAATAGTTATTCATCAGCAAACAATTTCTTCAATTAGTCACTTTGCCAACTACTTATGTTCTTTTTGCTAAAAACCTATTGGAAAGTGCTTATGAGTCTAACCTATATCACCTACTCAAGGCATCAGTAAAAATCAATAAAGACTTATTGTTTCTAAAATTTCATTTAAAGCAAACAAATTCATCATTAGACTATGCTTTACTATCAAACAATAAAAATAATTTTTTTTTAAAAAAAATTAACAGGAATTATCACTACATGCACACACCCCCAAACTTAAAATTTTCATTGTCCTCAATGTAAGATAAATATAGAGAAACAAAGTGAGGAACAACACTACCATGCATGAAGTTGATCAGGCTCTTGCTGGTCAGAATTTGGTTGTGCGGACTTTGTGTGTCTCGTGCTACCTACATAGATAGCATGCAAAACTAATAAATAAACAAATAGCACACAATAAAAATAAAAATAAAAAATAAAGAAAACACTAATAAATTAAATTCAATGGTTGCCTCCCCACTAGCGCTAAGTTTAACGTCTTTAATCAAACACAACTACCCAAATGGTCATGGTGAATTCTTATTTGGTATCCACTGGTTGTTGTGATATGAAAAATATCTAGGCAGACTGTGGCAATATATCCAAATAACCACTACTGTTGCTTAGTCATGGAGGACGTAATCTGCCCAATCTGTGTTTCTACCGACTTTATTATTGCCTCGATATTTTCCATATGTGTCTCAATATTGTTCAGCCTTGACTCATTCTTCTCAAACCTTGTTGAAGTATTAGCAATAAATGTGCTCATGATCTCTTCTAAGGAATATTTCTACTCAGCTCTTTGATAGTCAAAGCTCAATGAAGGTTGCTAAGCATTATTTGTATTAGCATATGACAGGTTTGGATGATAACGGTTAGGCACAGGATTGCTTCTATAGCTATTGAAGTTCTGATTGTTCACATACTGGACTTACTCAAAGTTCGGGTATCCTTCCAATAACTGCATATTTGTAGTCGACGCTAATTTAATATATGCTTGTGCTCGTGGATTTGTGAGGGATGCTGCTTGAGTAAATAAGGTGGAAATCTGAGATATTAGTGCCACAAGAGGGTTCACTTCATATATTCCAGCCACATTGGTCACCGTAGTGTGTTCACTAGCCATTGAAAATGGTTAATGGCTATTTCAACCACAAATGAGTCCCACCACATATGAACAACTCTAGAACAATTCTAGGCTATCTAAGAGTGTATTAACAACTCTAGAATGGTAATAATATTGTCCAACAATAATTTGAACAAATTGGAATAAAATTATATTAATTAGCTCCAATACCAACTTCACACATGCACAAACTCCCTCTCCTTCAACCAAAAACAAAAGCCCCAAATTTTCAGATTTGAAAGAAACCCTAGAACACTTCTAAGTCAACAAGAAACAAGAAATCATATTTATAAGCTTGAGGAGTTGAAAAATTACCTTTAATCTTTGTTTTCCCAAGCTTTTTTCTTTGATTTTCTTTCAAATCTTCATGGATCATTTCAAACAATTTAAAAACTCATTCTTGGAGAGTTTCACGGCAGCAAGGAAGGATGAAGAAGATGAAAAAATAATTTCTCTCTCTCCTTTTATACAAAAAAACGAAATTGACAAGTAGAGGGGCAAAATTATCCTTTTACAAAATTAATCAAATCAAGTTTAATTAATAAAAGCTAACATTATTGTAACAAATCATATTTTAACACATATAAAGCTTACTTTAATCATGCCAAGTCATCAAATTATAATTAGACAAGTGTCATAACATTTATGAAAAGTTTGATTAATTAATTAATGAAATATTTAACAATTAAATATTCCAATAATCAATTAATATAATTATTATACACGCACACACACAAAATAAATAATAAATACATATATTTATGGCATGTGTCAAAAACTCGTTTGACGAATAATTAATGTGTATCTAATCGTATTATGTATTAAATACAAATACACAATAATTATAAGCGGACAATTGTTTAAAGATTAAACGATCCGAATTAACTCATTTAATCCGATGAAGTATTATGAATAATCCATATTATCCATATCGAGTTGCCCGAGTGCTTAGCAGTACATTTCATATTGTGGAACTCTCTAAGTTTAGGTTTATCCGTTACGAAATCTAATTTCGCGTCCATAATCCACCAACTTATGGATTATGACGATCACATATAATCTCGCTAAACTATACAAGTCGAGGTCATAGCATACATATAATCCATCCGTCACAGGCTATCCGTATCATACCTGGGGTATAGATGAAAATGTCAAACTCGTTCGGTATAATACACTCGAATTTTTATTTACGATCTCTAAATAACACTCGGAACTAGTTTCCGAAGTTATACCACGACCATGGATTTACTGGATCGTAAACACGTGCTGGATGCCTATGCCTTGTACACAGGACTGACAGATCCTATCTTGATACACACAGGATATCATGAGCATCAGTTCACACCCAACGAACAAGCAGAGGTCTGATCATGACTAGATCATTGACATGACTGCCATTAAAGTGCGGAGGATAGCTCATATATCCACAGTGGTATCTCAAGTCGAATGACCACTATGCTCGCTCTACTCGGGAAGGTTCTTATTAACGTTGGTGTATCATCTATTAAGAAATCTTCAGTGAGTCGTTCAGTGTCTTATCAAATAAACACCTACATGTATATACGAGTCTCCCAGTACTCATGGTTCACTGGGATAAACTATTGGACCAAGTCACGATATACGACTTGTACTGGTCTCAGCAGATTTTACTAACCGACTCGTGCTAGCAAATCTTGACCATGAACTTTATTTAACGATATACAACTAATAGTGTGCTTCCCAATGTCAATTACAAACTAAGTTGTAACTGCGCACTATACTCAAAATCCTAGGATCTTTGTCTAATATTCACATATCACCGAATCAGATTCAGTTTCGATCTAATCAAAATCAGATATCTAATCGCAATTAGATCGAATAAGCGTATAAAAGATAAGGGTGCTACCATAAAATTAGTTATATTTTGGAAAATACAAGTGCTAATATTTATGAGTCGGACATAAATATGATATGAATTGACACTCCGAGCACCAACCCTAACATTTCATACATCCGTGCTGAAGAAATATGTACCAGACATTTATCACATCTTGGAGAGTCAACTGATAGAGTTGAACGAGAATCTGACATATGAAGAAAAACTTATGAAAATCGTAGATCGAAATGTTAAAGAGTTGAGATCCAGACGTATTCCACTTTTGAAGGTTCTTGTGATCTAAGCATCACATATAAGAGGCGACTTGGGAAGTGGAACAGGACATGAGAAAGGAATACCCAGAGTTGTTTGAGGATTGAGAAATTTCGAGGATGAAATTTTTGTAAAATGGGTGGATTGTAATATCTCATCTTGTAATACCATTATTATTTCATTATCAAAACAAAACAAACATACTCACCAACCCTAATCCTACTAACTCCACAACATTCAACAACCATTTCCATTATCAACAAACTTAAGCATTTGAGAGTTTTAAGTTGTATTCAAGGGGAGAGGGTGAGGTGACTCTTGAGCAAATTCTAGGGACAATTGAGAGAAAATTCTAAGGAGTTTTAGTGAGAGAAACCAACACCAGTTGAGAGATAAATATTTTTAGAGAGAGAAAGTGTGTTCAGAGATAGAAAATGTCTTGTCAATCTCGTCCAATATTTATTTTCGATGAATCACCATATTTGGAGAATCCTCTTGACAATATGAATTTTATAACACTAGTCCATCGTTGAAAAGACACCTCACGTCCCCGCACGCTCCAGCCAAACGCCGCCCCGTTGCTGATTTACGCGCCTGACGCGCCGTAGCCAGTGTACGACACCTCCCGGACTCGAATCTTCCCCTCACCGAGATATGCATTGTGGATACTTCATTTGTCCAAATTGGACCATCGGTTGCTGAGAAACTCGCCAAAAATGATAATTATCGTTATTTAACCGATCGTCGGTAACCACTGCGTTTCAACCCTCACCATCACCATCACTATCACTCTGATTCTTATGAGTATAGTGACCGTCAATTCCTTCGTTGTGAGATTTGGATTTCTTTGGAGCTGAGTACGTGTTGGTTACCATTTTGGGAGTGTAAACATAAGAATTTGAAAGTTTTGAACTTAATTGTATATTAGCATGATTATGAGGATAAATCTATAAATTCTATTTTCTTAAGGGTTAATAAGTAATATTTGAGAGTTTTAGGACTATATGGACGTAGTAGAATAATTTTGGGATTAAAATGGATATTTAAAAAGTTTATGGGTAAAATCATAATTTTGAAAATTGAGGGACGTGATCATAATTTAAATTTTCCAGATTCTTAGCAGGGATATAGACATATAAAGGACTTTTGAGTGGATTCAGGTAAGTACAACACACCATGATTCCCTTAACATAATTATTTATTGATTGATGTTTGCAGTGAATATATATATATATATATATATATATATATGCATGAGAAATATGAATTCATGATTAATGAGATTGATGGATTGGATGTGAGATATGATTGTTTTGGATGATGTGTGATGTTAATAGTAGTCGAAGATAAGATCAGCTAAGACGATATGAGAGATGAGAAGATAAAAGCAGAGAAAGCTCATGAGATGCTATGTGATGTTATGTATAATTAATGGTGGAGCGTGTTTCAGTTCCCACTTAGATATTTATGTTGGATGAGTTTGTGGGAAATCTTGTGAGTTATGTGTTATCTCCCATTGATTTCAATCCACTATTATATCGGACCCAGATTAGCAATCATGTTTGTATTGTTGTGAGAATGGTTGCTTGAGTTGATATTATAGTATATATTATTTTCATATATTATTACATACATATGCTTTCATATTTATATTTTTTTGGTAAGGTTATGTTGAGCGTATGAATGCTTTACTTACTGAGCTCTTTAAGCTCCCATTTTTTCCCAAACATCTCAAGTAGTTCGCTAGCACATCAGTAGCAGTACTAGGTTTTGATCCACGTGCCACAGTTGTTTTTCGGGTTGGTCCAGACATTTAAGATATTATTTTCATATTTTGTAAGACTTGTGTTGTAAATCATTTTTTAGGATTGGACCCACACTAGGGTGGTCATGACACTCCATGCTACTGCTTCTTCATCCCCCCTCTTTCCATATATTTCAGAAGTCGCTACCTTCTGGCAATAGGTGATTTTTCAAATACTACTGTGTATTTTTCATATATTTCAACCATTTATACTTGGCTATCCCTACACATTATATGCTATCTAGCTTGCGATAAAGTTTTTAAGATGTGTAACATTGGTGTCATTTCTGCTGTATTTAAAGCTAAAGTGTGTTGACATTGTGATGAGGTCTTCTAAAGAGACAAATGCGGAATCCTTATTATGAAGAAGTTACAGATATGATTGTGTTGAATGACTCTCTCAGTTTATAACAAAATAGTACTTAATCATTGGACATAATCAATAATATACCAATCACATACTATATAAACAAAACAAAATCCTATATAATTAGCTATCACATTCTTAAATCAAATGCAATTCTTGGTTTCTAAGTTCCCAAATGGAAATTTCTTGAAGAGCTTTCCGCATTGGTTTCTTGCAAGCAGCAAGTTCTTTGGAGACAAGTGCCATTGTTGGTCGAGAATTTGGTTTGGAACGCAAGCATGCAAATGCAATTGCTGAAACAAGAAGATATCCTGCACAACCTTTGGATCCACCGGAGGTGAGAGGCGTGGATCTAATACATCACTCAACTTTATATTTTGATGAGACGAGAGGAGTTCTCCAGGATGCTTTCCTATTAAGACTTCTAGAGCCAACCACTCCGAAGCTATAAACATCACATTTCTCAGTCACAACCATGGTGTAGGCAAGTTCTACAATAACAGAGGAGCCTTTATTAGTAATGTTTACACAAATAAAATAACAAGAACGTTATATTTTACCTGGAGCAATATATCCATAAGTGCCGGCTACTAGAGTTCGATTAGATGAGTCAGAATATAAAAGTCTAGCAATGCCAAAGTCAGCAACAACTGCTTCCAATTCCGAGTTGAGTAGAATATTGTTGCTTGATATGTCACGGTGAACAATTGGAAGTGTGCAGTTATGATGCAAGTGTGACAAAGCGTAAGCCATACCCTTCACAATGTTAATTCTCTTAGTCCAATCCAACTCAACAGCTTCATCGTCATTGCGAAGCACACAGAACAAGCTTCCCATCTCCATGTACTCATATATCAAGAACATGCATTTTTTGTGCAAACAATAACCATAAAGCTTCACAATATTTCGATGTCGTACTTGGGATAGTAGACGAGCCTCATTGTGAAAACTTTGGAGATAAGTTAACTCGTCAGTTTCTGAACTATGAAGCTTCTTCAAAGCAACTACTTTCCCACTGGGCAGATGTGCTCTGTAGACGCTGCCATAACCTCCTGTTCCAATGCAGTATCTGATATCAAAATCCTCAGTTGCTTTAATCATGTCTTCAAAGGTAAGTTTACCATCATAATTCCAAATTGAGAACTCATCAGTGCTCCTGGTTTCTATTGTCTCAGCTTTAACTTTCTTCTCTCTTCGTTTATAGACAAACAAGATTCCACAAATTAAGGTGAGGAATACAATGATAGGAAGAGCAATTGTAAGCAAGGGAGTGACATTCTTTGGGTGTTTTCCTTTGAACTGTTGTGGTGATGGCAGTGTATCTTCTGAAGGAGTTGGGATTTCTTCCGTAAGATTATTATGTGACACTCGTAAGTCAGGAACTAGTCTCACAGATTCGGGGATACTGCCAAAGAGGTTATTCTCGGAAAGGTCCACCGTGGATAATTGTGGAATTTTTCCAAGTTGGGGAGGTATCGTGCCATTAATGAAGTTATGGCTTAAATCAAGATAACCTAGTTCCTCAAGGTTGCCGATCTCTGAGGGAATGCTTCCGCTTAATCGATTATTGTTCAATCTCAAGTTCTCCAACTTTGAGCAACTCATGAGTTGTGGAGGAATCGAACCGTTGAGTTGGTTAAAATAAAGATACACAATGGTCAGATTGGCCAACTGACCAAGTGTCGAAGGAATATGTCCAATTAGATTATTAGAATCCATGAACAGATATGTAAGACTCTTCATATTTCCAACATCTTGAGGAAGCATACCACTAAGTTGGTTGTAAGAAAGGTCCAGAGATATCAAGTTGGTTAAATTACCTATGATCGATGGAACAGTACCTGTTATGCGATTAATGAAATACTATCAGTATCAGTTCTGGTTGAAAAATAATATACAATGAAGTTTTGTAGATTACCTATAAGATTGTTTGATGACAAGTCAAGCAGTTGTAGTTTTGAAAGAGCACCAATTACTGGGGGAATGATTCCGCTTAATCGGTTAATTCTCAATCTCAAGGTCTGCAACTTTATGCAATTCATGAGTTGCAGAGGAATCGAACCGTTGAGTTGGTTAGAATCAAGAGCCAAAGTGGTCAGATTGGTTAAATGACCAAGTGTGGAAGGAATATGCCCAGTTAGATTATTAAATACATTGACAGATATTCAAGACTTTTCATATTTCCAACTTCTTGAGGAAGCATACCACTAAGTTGGTTGTTCGAAAGGTCTAGAGATATCAAGTTAGTTAAATTTCCTATGGTCGATGGAATAGTACCTATTATGCGATTAATGAAATACAATCAATATCAATTCTGATTGAAAAATAATAAGCAGTGAAGTTTTATAGGTTACCTGTAAGATTGTTTCGGAACAAGTCAAGCTCTTTTAGTTTTGAAAGAACACCAATTTCTGATGGAATGTTTCCGGAAAGAGATGACTGACGAACAACTATAAAACTTTCCAGGTTGGGAAAGCAAGTGAAGTTGAATTGGCCAAGATTCCCTTCTATGCTGTATAATTGAAATGTGGCTATCTCGGAGATGCTTCCTGCCGAATTGCAAGTGATTCCATACCAATTACAATGATCTGAAAACAGAGTACTGCTACGTTTCCACCAGCCTGTATTAAGTAAAGCTTCCCTTTCTGACTGAATAGAAGACCATCCAGATGCTGTCAACAGAGCAACATTATTGCATTTCAAAATTATAACCCACATGAAGGCCACCAATCTGAAAATGGAGAATGCTGGTACCATTTTTATATGTTTTCGGTTGATTACAGTAAAGAGTTTTTATCAAAATATTTTTACTTTCACGGCATTTTAAATTAGGCCACAGTCATCTTCATCCCGCGTGGAACGCCAAATAACAGTAAGTCAACGTCTTTGTTTTCCACTAGATTTTTATTATTCGCAAAACAAGTCTTAACAAATTTATTCCCTTTTTAAATTTGTCTTTTTATTCCCTAAAGAAAATATTATTATATAATATTACTCCTATTGAAGAATATTTGTCGGAAAATGGCAATTGTGGAGAACTGGAGAAATATATGACGGAATTTTATTTGATAAAATATTGTGTTTTGAAAAAAAAAATGTAATCTCAGTACATAAATTTTTTAAAGTTTATGTCATTAAAAAAAATAAAATAAAGTTATTCTAAACAATTTAAATTTTTTTGAAAATACTTTATACATATTATGATATAAAGTGCTAAAGGAACGTGGTTTGATGGTATATGGCTCATCTTGAAGTAATGAGTTTAAATCGAAAGAATATATTTATTATAAGAACATGACACAACTGTTTCACATAAGCCAACATCCATTGGCAGTGCTCACTGTCATCTTCATCACGTGTTTAACGCCAAATCTACCCGCGTAAAATGCACTACGCGTAATACACACTAAAGTGAGTCAAGGTCTTTTATTCCACTAGATTTTGAGAATTGGAGAATATTTATGATCGAACTTTATTTGATAAAAGTATGGTGTTTTAAAAAAAAAAATTGTAATTTTAGTACACAAATTACTACCTGTGAGCAATTGCTTGGAAAGTACAGCTTAGGATATGTTTTGGAAAATTAAAACTTTGTATTAATTTTTCCAAAGATTGAAGTGGACTCATAGAGTCATCGGTAGGCATGGCAATGAGACTCGAACCCGGCCCGGATCCGAATGGATCCGGATGATCCGGGTCCGGGATTAAAAAATCCAGATCGGGGTCTAAAAAATTCCGACCCGGGCAAATCTGGATCCAGACCCGGGATCGAACGGGTCCGGCTTAGATAGACCCGGGTCCGAAAAAATAATAATAAATAAATATAATAAATTAAAATATAATGAAAAATATAAAATAATATGCATATATATATATATATATAAATATAATAGAATATAATTAAAAAATATAAAAAGAATTGAAATAAAACTAATAAAATTGACAATTCCAAATATAAATATAAAATAATACAATTAAAAATTAAAAAAATAATAAATCGGGTATTCGAATCCGGACCGGTTAGACCCAGATCCGGACCGGGCAGACCCGGGTCCGGACACATGTCTATTTACCCGGATCCGGAACTGGACCCGGGCTAACGAAAATGCTTGGTCGAATCCAGGTCCGGATCTGGATTTTGCCATACCTAATCATGGGAAAAAGGACACTTATGTCATAATTAACTAATATCTATAATCTATAATAAATAAAGGGAAAACACATTTAAATTTTATTTATTTATTTTAGTTTTGCCACTTTATCTACCTAAAAATTATTTAATGTTCGAAAAAATACTCAATTTTAAGAAATAATATCTATGAATATAAAGTTATAAAAAATTGTTAATTACCGTCCAAAATTTTAGAAGTTTTATCATCTATTAATTAGAAATTTAACGGATGTTCAAAAAATACCCAAATTTTTAAAAACTTTAGGTGGTAAATGTTTTTTTTTAAACTTCAGATATATATATATATATATATTTCATTTTCTCAAAACGGGATATTTTTTTTTTGAATATCATATAATTTTCAAGAGGAGATATGACAATTTCCCTTTTTAAACTACTTGCTACATCTGCAAGTCTAAATGAAATGTAATCGAGAAAAATGCAGTTTTTGGATTATTTGATAATTATAACTTCACTACTAGTAGTTTTAGTAGTAATTATGTAGAAACAATGTGCAAAAGTACATCACGAATAAAATGAGAAATTTGGATTGAGTTACGAATTAAGTCACTTTTTTTAAGACGTTTCGCGGCTCTGTCTACAATTTGTGATAGCAGTATGTTAACCTCATCGTCCTCAAAATAAAACAAGCTCAGAAAACATTTGTCTCAATCTATTCTGCACAAAATCGATCGGTATGCTTATGCCTAAAAATTTTTGCTCGAAAACTCAAGAACAAATAAGAACTAGAGTGGAAAAAAATATTATGCCTCTTGGCCTATCAATTGCAAATAAGAAACCTCTTTATTTATTTTTTATTTATTTTTAATTTTTCCATTCTATCTATCTGAAAATTATCTAATGTTCGAAAAAACACTCAATTTTGAGAAAATATCATCTATGCATCAAAGTTATTAAAATGATTAATTACCACCCAAAATTTTAGAAGTTTTATCATCTATCCATCAGAAATTTAACGGATGTTAGAAAAAATATCCAATTTCTTAAGAACTTTGGGTGATAAATATTTCTTTTTAAGATTTTAGGTGTCCATATGTCATTTTCTCAAAACGGGGTGTTTTTTGAATATCAGATAATCACTACAATAAAATATGAAATTACTGACCGAAATTACCGACCGAAAATATTCGATCGGTAAATCTTCATATTTACCGACCGAATTCCGATAAAAAAAGATAAAAATAATTTTCGACAAATTACTGACCGAATATTCAATCGGTAAATACTGCGCTAAACATTAATTTGACACCATTTTATAGCGCCAACAAATACTGATCGATTATTCGGTCGGTAACTACTAATAAATAGAGACCGAATATAAACTAGTTACTAAAATAATATTAATTATAAAAAATAAAAAAAAATTAGATAGTTTACCGACTGAATTAAGTTTTAGTTAGTAACTTATATATGTAATTGACTGAATTATAGGTCGGTCAGGAAAAAAATTAAAAAAATAATATATATATCATAACTACTACTACTACTGGGGTTCAAGATCTGACCTTCAGATCTTGGGTTTGAATCCAGAGATTGAGTTTCTTGTACGAGTGACCATATTTGGAGAATGCCTTCGATGAGACGAATCCAACGACACCGGTCCGCCACCTAGAAGATGCCTTACGAGCCGGCACGCACCAGCCATGTGCCGCTTTATTGTTGCTTCATGCGCCCCACGCACCACCGCGCGTCTACGAAACCTCCATGACCTGAATCTTCCCCTCATCGAGATACGTAGTGTGGACCATTCGTTTCCCAAAATCAGACCTTCGGTTGTTAAGAAACGATCTAAAAAATAGTAGCTATCGTCGTTTAACTGATCATCGGTAACTACCGTGCTTCAGCCCTCACCATCACCATCACTGTGATTGTTGTGATGGATACTGACTAGCGTTCCTTCGTTATGAGATTTGGAGGTCTTTGGAGCTTGGTAAATATTTTTTACCATTTTGGGGGTGTAAATGTAAGAATTTGAAAGTTTTGGACTTAATTATATATTGACATAATTATTAGGGTGACATAATTATTAGGGTAAATCTATAAATTATGTTTTTCAGAGGTTAATAAGTAATATTTGAGAGTTTTTCGGACTATATGGACAAAGTAGAAAAATTTTGGGATTAAAATGAAAAATTTGAAAGTATAGAGGTAAAATCATAATTTTGGAAAATTTGAGGGACCTGTTATGATATTTTATATCGTACCGCAAGTGTACGGTGTCAAGTTTTAGTATAAATCAGTGAAAGAGTGTCGAACCCATAGAGATTGTGTTAACTCGCACTAAATACTACAATTGATAATCCTAACTTTATTTAGAAAATAATTAATAACGATTTAATTAAATAAATAAAATATAAATAGTTATATAGGAGGAACCAATACGATAAAGACTTTGGAGTCTGATTTCACCTAGCTATCTCTTATGTATTTATCATGTCAATTAACTTGTTCAGTTATATTGTTCACAAGTCAAGAATCCTAAGCATTCACTTCCTCTCCCGAGTATCAGTGAAAAGATCATCAATTACAGACTTCGATTTCCCTATAAAATATAATAATTAACAACTCATTACGTCTTGTGATTCTATGTTAATGACTTCAAAGGAATTATATATTATCCCGAACTCTATAGAATCATATGTTATATTCTCTAGATCTATTCAAAATCACCTCTCATGAGTGATAGATTCTAAACATGCATCATCTTAATTTGTGGCCAGCAAACAAGAAACATTAAATTCAAAAGAATATAAATAAACTGAAATATAACTTCATAACAAAATTGACAAACAATACAAATGTTCAAGCATCGATTACATCATTCTCCAGAATTAAGGAGTTAGTTCATGACTTAAAGATAAAAACAATAAAAACATGTCATGAATCTAATGGAAATCATTAGAGTTCTAAGAAAGAAACAAGAAGATAAAACCCGAATTGAATCCCTTCTTCTTTGGACGTCACTGTCATCGTCTCCTCTTGTCGCTCTTCAATCATTCTCCTTGGATCTCTCTAAAAATAAGTATTTTGTATTTTGTACTGTGTATTAGCCTCCCCATTTTCTTTGGACGAACTTATCTATTTATAATAAAGCCTTGGGGTCATTGAGCATGTAAAAACCCTTAAATTAGTGATTTTCGGTGTTCTGTAGCGTCGCGGCGCCTTGACTTGGGCACTGCGACGCCAAAGCCAATGGACTTTTGTATAGGGACATGCAGGCGCCGCGGCGCCCAACTTCTTGGCGCCGCGGCGCCAATGATTCTTTTCATTGGTTTCTGCGTCTTGCGTCCTGCTCCTCCCGCGTGCTTCCGATGCGTCCATATGGTTCTAAAACACGTACAAATGCCCCAAGATCTATGTATCAATGCTTCCTACAAATAAACATGAAAGAACTACAAAATACATTAAATGATACAGAAACTAACAAAATAGTAAGGTAAGAATGCATGAATAAGTGGGTATAAACCACACTTATCAGGACCTGATCATAATTTTATATTTTTCATATTCTTAACATGGTTATAAACATATAAAAGACTTTTGCGTGGATTGATGTAAGTTGATGAGCGGAAAATATATCAATATTTACCGCCTCTTTGACCTAATATGTTATTTAGTTTTTCTGGTTTGATGAACGTTTTGATGTGTTTCTGTATATTTTGCAGATAAATAAAGTTTTGAGACTCAATGGAATCAACTCGGGGCTAAAATAACGAAAATCAGATGAAAATGGCAAAATGGGAAAATCACTGTTCACGCGTCGTGACGCGCACACTTTTATGTGTTGTGAAGCACCTCAGTTATGCAGCCCGCCGACACGCGTCATCACTGACATCATCACTGCATCATCATTTCTCCCACGTCGCGACGTGCATGACCTTCTGCGTCGCGACGCACTGACGAAACGCATACACATGTCAACATCTCAACAAGTCGCGTACATGTGTCAACAATCAATGTGCGTCGCGACGCGCAAGCCTCTGCGTCGTGACACGCAAGCACAAATTTTGCTTATAAATTGAAGCTGATTTCATTTAGAAAATTCATACTTTCGTTAGTTTTGTTGATAAGGAACTGAGGATTGTATCTTATTTGTATATATTTATAGTAATGCATTTTTATTTTTAATAGTAGTAATAATATTTTGTTTGTTTTATCTTTCTTTTATGTTTTGTAGTTAATTTCCACTGGGGGAAATGTGAAACTTTATTATGATAATTTAGATTATTCTTCGTTATATTATAATATATAAATTATCTTAAAACCTGACTTAATTGGATACCGCATTTATGGTCGATTGGACTTAATTAAATTAATTTTAACCTGACTTGATTGGATACCGCCTTTATGGTCGGTTGGAATTAATTAAAATATGACTTAATCAGGATATCGCCTATATGGTCGGTTGATAATATAATGCAAATTTAGATATTATAATAAGAGAGATTTCTAGATTTGAAATATTAAAGGTGGATCCCCTATCCCCAAAATTTTATTTTAATATAGGGAAATGATGAAACATAATATTCACGAGTTAAATAATTTATTTTCTAATATAATGGGTAATACATTAGGCTTGTTTATTGAATCTTAAGTTTAATGCTTCTTGTTGCCTGATCACCAATAAGATTGATGTGATAAACTTAAAATGAACTTGACGAAGGGATTTTAGGTTTCAGCCTTAGATTCAATAGCTCACGATCTCACTTTAGGGGAGATTTCCTTCCAGGATAGACATATACCTGTCGGATGTGGGTAGCCACAATTGGAACTTGATCTTAATAAATTTGGGTAACTTGGTTAACATAGACATATAGTTAATTGGGTTACTTTGGGTGTTTGCACCTGACAATCGACAGAGGCTTTTGCATATCTTCGTATTCCAGGTTAACAACTAATTTATTACAGATGTATAAGAGAATCAATTCATCATTAGAATAATATTGTGTGGAATCACAACCTTAGATATTTGTGTCTTTTGTTATTGCATTTTCTTTTGTGTTTTTATTTATAGCAAATCCACATTCAACCAACCAATCAGCAATCATTCTCTTCTCACCCCAATTAGATACATGTAAATAAATAGAATCAATAATTAATAACAACAGTAGAAATTAAGCCCTCGTGGGATCGATATTTTTATACTACTTGAGCGATATGTGCGCTTGCGTTACGTGTGTGATTTCCACTGATCATAAGTACAACTCACGATGATTCCGTTAACGTAATTATTTGTTGATTGATGTTTGCAGTGAAATTATGTGTGTGTGTGTGTGTGTGTGTGTGTGTATATATATTGATTTTGAAAGCATGAGAGATATGAATTCATGATTAATGAGATTGATAGATTATATGTGAGATGTGATTGTATTGAATGATGTGTGATGTTATGTTATGTTTCGAGTTTTTGATAATAGTGGTCGGAGATGAGATAAGCTAAGATGATATGAGAGATGAGATGATGTAAACAGAGAGAAATCATGAGAGGCTATGTGATGTTATATAAATTAGTGGTGGAGCGTGTTTCAGTTCCCACTTATATATTTATGCTGGATGACTTGGTGGGAAACCTTGAGAGTTGTGTATTACCTCCCATTTGTTTCAATCTACTATAATATCGGACCCGGATTAGCAACCATATTTGATGGATGTTTGTACGATTGTGAGAATGGTTGTTTGAAATGATATTATAATATATTTTATTTTCATATATTATTACATATATACACTTACATACCTTTATTTTATTGGTGATTTCATGTTGAGAGTATGAGTGCTTTACTTACTGAGTTCTTTAAGCACACCCTCTTTTTTCCCAAACATCTCAGGTAATTAGCAAGCACAACATTAGCAGTACCATGATTTGATCCACGTGCCATAGTCACTTTTCGGGTTGGTCCAGACATTTAAGACATTATTTTCATATTTTTTCAGGCTTGTGTTGTAAACCATAATATTGGAGAATTATTCAGAGATTTGCTAAACTTGTAATTTAAGAAGTATTATTGTGCATGTTTGTTTGATTTGTATGACATGTAGAATGATCGAACTAAAGAAGTCTGTGAACCTCCTTCTGGGGTTGAGCCCGCTCTAGGGAGACGGTCATGACAAATTTGGTATCAGAGACTAAGGTTTTAGATTCTATATACATATAATATTAGATAAAGGTATTAAACTATTAGTTTTATGTTTGTAGGAAAATGTATAGACGTGGTCGTGTTACTGGTCCTCAGCGTGGGAAAGGGAGAGCTTGACGATATGTGAGAATGTCGGGTATTGGCATTGACAGACCTCACACTCAGACTGTAGATCCTGAACCAGATGTAGCTTCATTTGGTATTCCTCCGATTATTGAGGGTGACAGGGGTTCTAGACCTATACCTCCAGTAGTTTTGACAGCTACCCCAACCGTTATTCCTATAGCTGCACCTGACATGGTTCCTACACTTTTACCTAATATGATCCTTGTCGCTCATTCAGTTTCACCAACAGCCATACATCTAGAAGATGTATTGATGAGGTTTATTGAAACTGCTTCACAGATAGTTTCCAAAGGGCCAACGACTAATGTACCTTCGAGCAGTAGTAGTAATACGAGCAAGTTGGATCAGTTTCTTAATTTGAGGCCTATTTAGTTTCATGACATGGCTTATCCCCTTCGCTGTAGAGAAGTGGAAGGATGACATCAAGCACATATTCAGCGTGTTGGACTTGACCGATCAAGAGAATGTTAAATTTGCTGCTTTTATGATGAGAGGTGAAACTGATACATAACTGAAGCACACTAAGACAGTATTGACAGATAGGTTGAGATCACTAGATTATTGGAGAGCTGATGGACCTAGAAAACCTCAATATATTACATGAAACATGTTAGAGGAAGCCTTCAATGAGAAGTATTTTTCTTATGCCTATCGAAGTTAGCATCATTGTCTGTTCGAGCATATGGTTCAGGGACCAACAAAGACTATGATGGAGTGTGTGAGGCGGATGATTTCCTTATCTCGCTACTATCTAGAGTTGATAAGACGTGAGGATGAAAAATGTAAAAAATTCAAGGGTGGACAAAGACAGGAGATTAGATCGAAGATCTCGATTTTAGGGAAGCTGCCATACACAGTGCTGGTTGACAGGGCCACGATTGCAGAGAGTGACATCAAAATTGAGAGAGAACATATCAGCTTTTCAGGAGATTGGAATGAGAAGGCGAGATGAAATCTCTGAGGGGAGACATGGTAAATCTAATAACATATCATATTTCCCGTAGCAGAGTCATAATAAGATACCACCCAGAGGTACTCAGAGTGCACCTTTTAGAGGACAGTTCTATGGGAGACAAACTGAGCATGGTCATAGTAAAGGCACAATATCATCTGTTGATCGGAGTGCTATGAGTGTAGCATCTCGACCTACTGGCACACGTCGATGCTATGACTGTGGTCATGAGGGTCATATCAGCATATAATGTACCAGAGGAAAGAAGTGTTTCGAATGTCAGCTGTTTGGAGCTAGAGATTACCCCACTAGTGGAGGATCTCGAAAAATTGAGCCAACAACATGAAGTGGTGGTAGAGGGATAGATTCCAATGGTAGCCGTGGATGAGGTTCAAGTTTTCCACAAAACAGAGGCAAAGAGACTTCAAGTGGAACATATGGTGATAGATGACAGACATCTCAGGCACATACTGCACATGGTGTTTATAGGGGATAAGTCTTCGCCATGACATTGCATGAGGCACAAGATATTGGTGATACTATATTTGGTATAGTTCGAGTATCAAGTTGTTGGGGGCAGTTGTGGAACCCCTAGGGTCGGATCGATGCCTCGGGCAGTGGAAATGGGTCTAACCCATGGATATCAAGTATGAGTGTAATTTTAAAATATTTAATGAAATACAATATTCCATTACGAGTGTATAGGAAAAAACCAGGACTGAATCATAGTCCGGAAGCTCCAGAAAGAGCGAAAATAAAATTACCCTAATTGCTTCTGGTCTTCCCTAAACAATTAAAAAATACCTAAAATTAATTTTTAATTTCAAAACCAACTTTAAAAAATGTTATAAAATAAAAATCAAGTTTTTCAAAATATCAAATATTTTTACAAAAACATAAATTTATTTTAAATAAGCACTTGCGTAAATATTGAATCCATTTCACAAACCAAATTAGAATCCCAATAAGAAATATCTCGTGAACAATTCTAGGTCACCCAAAGGTGGTCAAGTGATTCTATAATGGTAGTCATAGCTCTAAACTTTAATCTAGAGTTCCAAACTCTAATTATTTATTCCATGTCCATCAATAAAATCTTTGACCTGATTACAAACATGTTGTGTTTATACTTCTAAAGTATCCTAACACAATTGATTAGCCTTATTCAACATTAAGCTATGTGATCATGCATCTAATACACAAATTAATATAGCTTAAGAGAAGATCAAACATTACCTAGTAATCTTGATGCAAGATCCAATCTACTTCTCCTTGTTGAAATTGTTGGAGAACCTCTAATGTGTGCAAGCTCGACTTCAAGATCCAATCTCAATTTCCAACGCAAGAAAGCTTCACTTCAAGATCTAATCTTGATTTCTCCTTAATGAAATGTTTTAGAAACCTCACAAGCTTCTCTAAACACTTCTCTAACTTAGGCTAATCTCTCTAAGAATTTGCTTGTATTTGAACTTATAATTAAAACCTTCCTAAAGCTTGCTATTTATAGCAAAACTTATGCAATCTTTAATTAATAAAAGTTGTAATCAACTTTTAAGTGAGCTTAATCCAATTTATCCAAATATGTATAATTAGGTGTGATTAATCTCCATTGTCTCCCACTTTAATTTAATCCAATTAAATCAAGCCAAGGATTAGGAAATGGATTAGTTAAATATTTGCCACCTTGATTTAATCCAATTAAATCAAGCCAAAACCACCTATTATTACATACTTACAATTACCATAATATCCTCAAATGGCAGAGATAATTACGATTTTACAATTAAGCCATTGTGTAATTATTGAATTAATCCAATTAATCGAATTAGGTCAAAGTAAATAATCAATGTTATCAATAACACTTGATTATCTTAGTTGATAATTATAATATCAAATATTATCTTTTATAAAAATTAATCGGCTACCCAAGTGCTCAACGAGTGCACTTCATATTGGGACTCTCTAAGTTCATACACGTTCGTCATATAAGCATAGCTAATATGTACGCTGTTGACGGCCGATTTTGGTCTCAGGGCAATATGGGAATATCACTCCCGAGGAAATCCTCCTTCAATAGTGAATTTGTTTGGTTATGGGGGACCAAAGGCAAATTTAGCAGAAAACAGATAAATACACCAATCAACAAGGGGTTTTAACGTGGTTCGGTGGATTTGGATCTGACCTACGTCCACGGGCACAAACAGGATGATACTTTTATTACTCAAACACGCTTATTAGATCTCTTTTTGTTTTTTACAAGTCAGAGCTTGATGATTCTCCCTATTACACATATTCTGCCCTTCTATTTATAATAGTACAGAAATCAGATTCCTATTCGTATGAGAATTCCTAGTTGAATCAGTGTTCTCCTATGGTAAAGATTCCTAGTCTAATATTTCTTTCACTTTTCTTATTCCTTTTTGGATTCTGACTCATTACTTTTCCTTGTGAAAGTAGGATAACTTGTTTATCTTATCCGCAAGAATATGGTGTCATCTTCCTGAATATGTCTCGCCATATGGTCGGTTTTCATGAGGTCGGTCATGATAGTTCTTTGTACTGAGAATGTTGCTGTCGACCTGATAGTGCCCGGCTTATCTTTCTTAGCCCTGTCGTGCCGCTTAAACAACATAGTGCTTAAAAACACCATCAACATCTGTCTCCTAGTTCTCGGTTCCAACGAGTATGCAAGTTGGTGCCGGGAACTATATAAAGATGGTGTGCCGATTTATTCTGGTGGAGGTCGACCCGGTTCTAAAGTGTTCCGTCGCCTCTTTTCAAGCGCCTTTTCTTGAGACGCGCAATAGTCACGTCTGTTTTAAATGCCCATCTAATCACCTTTAGGGTTTTTCCTAATTTCGACACTTGTCAATCATCTGTCGGATTCCCGCCAAAAAGGAAGTGAATCGACCGTGTAGAGGTGTTTTTACGGTGTGCTGATCTCAACCGTTCATTTGATTTTGGCAGACCTCTTTTGTAGTTGACACTTGGCGTCCATCCGGGTTTCTTTTCTCGATCCAACGGCCATGAGCGTCCCACTCGTGACTATAAAAAGATGGGGTTTTACTGTGTAGTCTTTTTTGGCTCTCTTCTTCCAGTGAATATTCCATTTGTGACTCGTTTGACTCAGTATTCCCGGAGTCTCTTTCAGCCGTGCGCTTTTCTTCTTTCTCCGCTGTGACCTGCGAATTTAGGGAACGAGTAGACCGTACTGTGCAGTCTTCAGTCTTTCTGAAAGAAACAAGTAAGTTTTCTGGACGACCTTTCCTTTTTCGTGTGTTGTGAATCTTTTGTTAGTTTTGATGTTGCTAGGGAGTGACTTATGGCTTGTCTGATTTTGTTAGGGCATTTTAGAACCCACCCGCTTAGCATTCTCGGGAGCCCTGAGTAGTTTTAGAGTTTTAGCTATAGACTGACTTCCCCTTCCTTTTTGTTTTCCGGATGTCTAGGATGTCTAACGACAGTTCTCCCCTTGAAAACCCTGCTGAACCCTTGGCCCCTATTGCTGAAGAGCTTTCTTCTGGCTCGGGAGCACCCAGCGTAGAAGACCTTGATACTACCCCCACTCCTTCTGAGATCGAACAAGATTTTTACCATCAAAGGGTTCCTAGGAAGGATCTAGAGCCCGGTGATCTTGGCTCCTCGGCTCTGGATATGAACCGTCCTTCTAAGATAACTGAGGATGACATTGCACTGCTTCGACAATGCTACGATATTCCGATAGATATCGCTCTTGAAGTCCCCGGACCAATAGATCGTGCTAGTCAACCTAATGAAGGTTCTTTTTTTAAGTGCGGGCTCAGGTTGCCAATTCAACCCTACTTTGCCTGGATTCTGGCCGAGATGGAGATTGCCCCATGTCAACTAAGTCTTAACAGTTGGAGGATTTTGGCCGAGCTGTATGTAGCTTGGCATCGGGTGGGACTCGGCGAACCTTCCTTTGAAGAGGTGAAGAGGTTGTATCGGTTGAAGGCCAACCCGAAGACTCACCACGGTTGGTACTATCTCTCAGCTTACGACAGCTCGTCAAACGTCGTCCAAAGGCTCCCGGATTCTAATAAAAATTTTAAGGATCTTTGGTTCCTGGCCACTGGAGATTGGGGACGGACCCTGAGGTCGGACGAAGGGGAGATCTTGGTCCCGGACATCTTTAGGGCGGGAGGTTAGGATACTAGCTTTTAGCTCTTCTTCTCTTAGTTAGTTTTTTTTTTTTTTGATTCTTACCCCTTTTCTTCTATTCCTTCTAGCCTGTTGGAGAGATGCTCCCAAGGTCTCCCATCAGGTCCGGCAGCATGTATTCTGGGCTCGGCGGTACACTGCCCATTGGAGGGAGTTGGTAAACGATGCGGCCTTCTTTGGATCAGGACTTATACGGGCCGTCCCTCCCAAGGTCTCGGGTCGGATAGGTAGATGTCTGTTGATCTGTTTAGCCAGTTCCCTCATTTTATCTATTATGTTTGATGTCTTCCTTCTTCCTCTTTCCTTTTGTATGCTCAGATTCTGAACCTTTCTTTTGCCTCTGCTCTTTGCAGGTATGTCGAAGAGACCGAAGTACCTTGATCGGTTGTCGGGCGTTTCGAAGAAAACTAGCCCTGGCGGAGCTGGTATTTCTCGGAAACGGCCTGAAACTTCTGAGGCCGGGAAGGTGGTTGAAGAGATGAGGCGTCCGAGCTCTCAAGGTCGGTCTTCGTCTTCCAGAGTGCTTCCAATGGGTGCTACCCGTCCTGATAGCCCTCCGAGGTCTTCCAGGAGGAGGAAACGTCGTTTTGGAGCTGTAGATCCTCAACTGCGGCGGGAATTGGAGGAGGAGGAGGCGCCGAGCAGAGAAAATCTAGTTCAGCAGGAGGGTCCTTCTAAAAAACTGAAGGGTGCTGTGGTTCTCGGGGTTGATGACCTTGGGAAGAATATCAGAGAGGCTACCTCCCATTTGGTACCGGCCTTCAACGAGTTGGCCGGGGCTGTACCTCCTGAGAAGATTCCGAGGTTCGAGGACCTTTCACCCGAGGAGGTGGTCGCCAAGTTGTGCTCCCAGTTGGCTCAGGTTATTTCTTTTTCTTCTTTTCTTCATCCGAGGTGTCTTTCGGACTTGGTTTGCAACTAACTTCTTTTTCTTTTCGGCAGGCAAATTATTTGGCGGCAAAAAATAAGGACCTGTTTATAAGCCTTTTGTCTGAAGGCGGCCAGACACAGAGGCTCCAGAACCGGCTCAGTGAAATGGAGGCCGAGCTGGTCCGGAAAGAGGAGGATATAAAGAATCTGGAGCTGGCTGCTGTTGAGGCTCATACCACAAATAAAGCTCTCAGGGCCGCCACTTCTTTGGAGAGAAAAAATGATGATGCCGCCAAGAAGGACTTGGAGGCTGCCCGGGCTGACAACATGATCCTGCAGGTGGAAGTGTGCAGCGTTGAGTCCAAGCTGAGGGCCAAGGATGAAGAGCTGGTACGGGCCCGGGATCAGTTGAAGAGGAAGGACGCTGAGCTGGAGGCTGAAAGAGACGCGATCCGACTTGAAGGGGTCGGGGACTGTGCTGAGATCATCCCGATGGTATTGCCCGACCTAGATATGGGGCCCATCCATGCGGCCATTCGCTTTTGCAAAGGGGAGATGTCCGAGGCGGAGTTTCAGAAGTGGCTCCCCCTTCTTCCGATGAGGCGATGGATCCCGACCCAATTTCAGTTGCTCCGGTCCCTCATGTTCCCCAAGAAGTCTGCTCTGAGGTTCCTGCTCCTGCACCTGAAGTAGGGGTTTCCCAGGTTGGCGTGGTGGAAGCTGCTGTTCCCCCTTCCGAGGTCGAGCCTACCCAACTAACGTCTGAACCAGCCGAGGAAGAATGTCTTGCCCTTGTTCGGGTTGATTGAGAAGGGGTAACCCGGACGGGGCCTTGTGTATACTTAGTTTTTTTTTTTTTTGTAATAATACTTCAAGCTGTGTCTTGACATATATATATATACATATCTTTGTGTCTCTATTATTTCTTTCTCTTTTGGCTTTTCTTCATGTTTCCTGTTATCTGAGCACTTGAGACCCCTCCGTGGGGGACGACATGAGCTGGAGGGATGTAATCCGATCCCGAGCTAGGCTCTGGGGGAATGTTACCTCCCCAGTTTGAAGAGGACCGACTTGGTGGGACGTAACCCGACCCCAAGTTGAGGGAAAAACTTGGCCCTGGGGGAATGTTACGTCTCCAGACCAAAAGGACGGACACGGTGGGACACGACCCGACCATGGGGGAATGTTACGTCCCCAGACCAAAAGGACGGACTCGGGGGGACACGACCCGACCCCGAGCTGAGATGAACACTTGGCCCTGGGGGAATGTTACGTCCCCAGACCAAAAGGACGGACTCGGTGGGACACGACCCGACCCCGAGTTGAGATGAACACTTGGCCCTGGGGGAATGTTACGTCCCCAGACCAAAAGGACGGACTCGGTGGGACGTAACCCGACCCCGAGCTAAGATGAACACTTGGCCCTGAGGGAATGTTACGTCCCCAGACCAAAAAGACGGACTCTGTGGGACGTAACCCGACCCCGAGCTGAGAGAAACCAAGTGACCTCGGTGGAACGAATCCAGCCCCGAGCCAATTAACCAAGTGGCCTCGGCGGAACGAATCCAGCCCGAGCCTGATTAACCACGTGGCCTCGGCGGAACGAAATCCAGCCCCGAGCCAGGTTATCTTTGGGACTTGTTCAGAAGGGAATTGAATCAACCTTGTGAAGCCCTACCGAATCTGGCACGGGCGTCCCCTTGCCAGACCAGCGAAAAGCAAAATTAAAACTTTGAAAAATATGACCAAAAAGGTGGGGGTGACTCGGCACTTGTCCCAAAAGAAAACTTTTTACAAATGTAAACAACAGCATGGATTCCTCAAAACAGCGTCCTGCCCGAGGCCTCCAAAACGCAATTCTGAATCTTTCAATTCAGTGTCCCGGCGAACCAGGAATTGGATCAGTTGAGCGTTTGAATGGTGAGGGTACATCCTCTACACGTCGGGTCACTGTGGTGCATGTGTATTGTATGAGGGCTCCTCCTTACCACGCTGGAGCAGGCACACGCTACAGGGGCACAACGCATCCCCGTGCTGCGCCTCTCTCGGATCCAAATAATGAATGGATCAAAGAGTGTCCGGGATACTAAGGGTTTACTCATCCTTAGGTCCGGTATCACTGGAGCTACCAATCATCACGGGGGCATCATCATCCCCCGTGCCATGCTTTCCCACGGATCCATTACATCGGTTAAGTGAGGATCAAGAGAGTGTTCGACACATTAAGGGCATGTTCATCCTTATGTTCGGTAACACTAAAGTAAGCAATCGCCAATGGGGTATCATCCCTCCCTGTGCTATGCTTCTCACGGATCTATTACACCGGGTAAGTGAGGATCAAAGAGTGTTCGACACATTAAGGGCATATTCCTCCTTATGTTCGGTAACACTGGAGCAAGCAATCGCCACGGGGGTATCATCCCTCCCAGTGCTATGCTTCTCACGAATCATATGCATCGAATATGTCCTTGAATATTATGAGGACCCCGAGCTTGAGAGATATTTGGTTCTGGGGGAATGTTTCGTCCCCAGGCCAATAAGCATGACTCGGTGGGACGTAACCCGACCCCGAGCTGTAACAAACATCGATCTTGGCGGTACAAGAGTAGACCCGAGCCGGAAAGAAACATCGGTCTCGGCGGTATAAGAGCAGACCCGAGCCGGAAAGAAACATCGGTCTCGGCGGTACAAGAGCAAAACCGAGCCGGAAAAAGAGACATCGGTCTCAGCGGTACAAGAGCATACCCGAGCCGTAAAATATATATCAACAAAACGAACTCGGCGGTACAAGAGCATACCCGAGCCGTAAAACAAATATCAAAACCATTGTGTGAGCAATAACCAACAAGCATAATCAAATGTCAACCTAAGTCAGAAGAGGTTTTACTTAGACCCGGCCGGCGGTTCGGTTCCGGTTCGGAACCGAACCGTTCGATTCCGGTTCGGAACCGAACCGTTCGATTCCGGTTCGGTTCGGTTCCTTTTTTTTTTTATTAATTAATTAAAATAAAAAAAATGAGATTAAATTTATAAAAAAAAAAAAAATTTATTACATTGAAGAGCTTGAGCTTAAATTTTTAAAAATTTAAGTTGCCTACGTATCCTCCAAGGGTGAGAGGAATCAAAGCTCACGTAGTTCCATTACAAGTTTTAGTCTTTTAGACATATCCCCTTTGTAAATTATAATTTTACAATTATCAATCATCATTATCGGTTGATCATTCGGCTCCGGTTCCGCTTGCACTTGTTGCAGAAGCATTATCGAACAAATCTTCACAATCATCGGGGGCATCTTCTTGTTGTCTCAGATCAGCTCGAGTCCAATCATCCACACAAGCTGTTGCTTCTAGAGTGCTTGGATGTAATGAAGATCGCCTAGCTTCCAATATATTACCTCCCAAGCTGAAGGCTTGCTCAACCGCAACGGTGGAAATAGGTGCTGCCAAGATCTCTTTAGCAATAATAGATAAAACATGATATATATTTTGATGCCGGTTCCACCATTCAAGGATTTTAAAATTTTTACTGCATAAACTTTCATTAGAAAACTCAAAATTTGTAGATAAATAATTATCTAATTCAGGGTTATTAGTTGTCGTATCCCTAGCTTTTTTATTTCGTTGCAATAACCAACGATCCTCTGCGCTAAGTCTTGTTTGAATTACCGGATCGCTACTACTAGATTGACCTAATGTTCCTAAGTTATATCTTACAATATAATCATTAAATAACTCAATTAAATCATTTCTTAATTTCGTCATTAATCTAGTAATGTCAATTTCATCTAATATTCCTAAATAACCATAATAAGCTTGTAAAGCACCACTTAAACCTTCTAATTTAAATCTAGGATCAAAAACAACAGCAATAAGATAAAGTAAAGGAATTTCTCTAAAATAGTTTAACCATTTTACCTTCATAACAGTAATGGCTTCTAACAAAACAATATCATTAGGATCGCTACTGTCAACATGCTCATCGAGAGTGCCAACAATATTTAAACTCTCAAGAAGAAATAAATGTACTGTAGGATAATAAACGCCGCTAAAAATTAAAGTAGCATCATTAAAAACTTTTAAAATATCTAAATTTTTTTCACAAATATCTCATTGACTAGGATAAAGTGTGATATTTTGAACATGTTGAGAAAAAAAACTACATAATGCATCTTTGTATTGAAATGCTTGACATAAAAGAAAATAAGTAGAATTCCAACGTGTTGGAACATCTCTTGAAAATTTAATCGGTTTAATACCATTTATTTTACAAAACTTGGTCCATTCTCTCCTAATTGAGAATATGACCAAATACAGTTAAGTGCCGTTTTAATTGGATCAAGGAAATGTGATAATAATTTTAGACCGTCTTGCACACATAAGTTGAGGACATGACATATACAACGAATATGAAAAAACCGACCCCCTAAATTTGGTTGACATATTTCTTTTAAATCATTGATGGATGCAGTATTTGCAGATGCATTATCAAATCCAATTGTTAAAATTTTTTCTCCTAAACCATATCATCAAAAATTACCTTCATCATTCTATAAATATTATGTGCAGTATGTTGGTCATCAAAAACTCTAAATGCAATAAGTCGTTTTTGCATGGTAAATGATGCATCAATCCAATGACAAGTCACACCCATGTATGAGTGTGTTTGCCAATGATCACTCCAAATATCAAAACATACAGAAATACGACATTTCATCTCTTTAAATATTTCATTTAAAATAATTTTGCCATCTTTGTATAATTTAAAAATATGACGTTTTGTTGTGTTTCGAGTCATTCTACATGCAGAAGGGTTTAAAGCATTATGCACGTAATTAGTAAAATGAAGTTTTTCACCAAAGCTTAAAGAAAGATGTGCCATACAAGTTAATTTCGCAAATTCTTCTCTATTTTTTGCATCAGAATATTTAAATAAATCTAAAGCACTCGTACCTCTACTTGATGATGCGTACCTGGCCATTTGAGTTTGCGTCGTATCAATGCCAAATTCAACCGGATGATGTTTTTCCATGTGCTTATCATATTGCCATATCCACCAGAAAATTTGTAGATAACCCCACAATAGTTGCAAACTGCTCGTTGTGAATCATCTTCTAGGCGTTCCAAATTAAAATGAATTTTGAAAATATCCGAGGACCGAGCCTTAACTTCTCTTCTCCGTGATTGTGCACTGACACTAGGGCCGCTCTCTTGGGTTGGCATATTTGACATTATGTTCTCGGATGAGCTTGCCATATTATTTTGAGAAATTAGGAAGAAAAATAAGAAAATTGAATAATTGCGATGCGAATGATAACAAATTAACTACTAAATAAATTGAGATTGAGAATAAGAATATAAGATTATAAGAGAATTGTATTGAAGTAAGATGAGAATAAGAGAAAATGAGAGAGTTGAGAATTTGGTGTGATGAAATTATGAAAAATCAATCCTATTTTTAGAATTTTTAGAATTTTTTGATACCAAAAATGCCCCTAAATATAACCGTTTTATTACCGTTATTAGGGGTATATTAGTAATTTTTATTTTATATAATAAAAATATTTTTTTTTAATTTTTTTTAATTTTTTTTTGGCAGGGAGCCGTTTGGCAGGGAGCCAAACGGCTCCCTGGATCCCCCAACGGCACTAGCCGTTGGGGGCCGTAGGGTTCATGTTGGAACCGTCCAAACCAGTGGAACCGTACGGTTCCACCGGTTCGGACCGGTTCGAGTTGGGGTGGAACCCCACCGAACCGGTATAATTCCGGTTCGGTTCCGGTTCGGTTCCGGTTCCGAACCGGAACCGTGGCCGGGTATAGTTTTACTCACCTTTTTGGGATCCGTTGCCTTTCTTGCAACTCTACAAGGGTCACTACAAGCAAGGCTCTTCTTAATACATCCTCTCTGCATCTCAGCATTCCACGCATCCGATCAGATGACTTCCGTTATCAACTTGGTCGATCTCAAAAATCGAATGGTCTATGTACACACTGAGATAGCCTTCTTTCACCAAGTCTTCCACCTGTTCCAGCAGGTCTCTGCACCCATTTGTGGCATGTCCTCTGGAGTTGTGATGTATGCAATAAGCCTTTTGGTTCCTTTTGTCCGAGGGAAATCTTCTCTGGTCGGGTTCTACTAAGAGGCCTTTTTCCTGGATCTCCATGACAATTTGCCCCAATGGTTTCTTTAGGGGGATGTAGGCATCTTCTCCGACCACATGGTTTACTTGGGTCGGCGCCCTTCTCTCTTGGTTGTCTCGGTGCAGTGGTTTGAACTCCTTGTGCTTTAGGGGTGGTCTTCTGGATTCTCTTTCTACACGGCGGGGGGCGCCTTCCCTTGCGGTCTTTCTCTGATGGTGTTCCCTTTTCGGGATATTTTCTCCTCGTTTTCTAATAGAACGAATTTTCAGGCCACCTCCAGGGCGGTCGCGTAGTCCGGGGTGTCTTGGATCCTCATGTGGGTCCATAGCCTCCCGACTTTCAAGGCTCCCTTCAAACTTTCCAGGGCCTCATGGGATTCATATCCTCCAACTTCGAGTACCATATTGTGGTATCTTTCGATAAATATTTTCAAAGGTTCATCATCTCCTTGCTTCATAAGTCTTAGTTCTCCAATCGTTTTTCTGGGGACACAAGCCCCCTTGAAATGCCGTATGAATGATTCTGAGTTGTGTGAAGCTACTGATGCTTCTCGGGGCTAGGCTTCTATACCATAAGATGGCAGCCCGGCTAGAGTTAGGGGAATACTTTTCAAATGCGTCCTCCGTACCCTACCCCGGGGACCTCCATTAGTGGACGAAACCCTCGATCGTGGGTTTTTTGGGTCGGTAATAGCCTTTGTATGGCGCCATGGTTGGCATGCTGAAAATCTTTGGAATTTTTCTGACCTTATTTCTTCTGTGAGGAGGGACTCTCTTTAACCGTCCCGGGCATTGATGAGCGGAAAATATATCAATATTTACCGCCCTTTTACTTAATATTTTGTTTAGTTTCTCGGGTTTGATGAACGTTTTGATGTGTTTTAGTTTATTTTGCAGATAAAATAATATTGGGTCTTAATGAAATCATTTAGGACGAAATGTGGATCAAATAAGGGCAATTATTGGACTTGATATATTAATTTTGAGATTGGAAATTTGAAAGGGCGTTTTTGACGAAGTGCAGTTTTGGAAATTCCAGTTTTGCGCATCTGTCGTATTTTGGGCATAACTTTTTACTCAGATATCGGATTGAGCTGATTCAAGTTCCAGATTAAAGAAGACTCAAAGATCTACAACTTTGAAAGAGAAAATATTTTCGAATTCTGATGATTTCATGACCGAAATTGATGAACCATCCAGAAGTGTGTGGAGTGTAATTATTAAAAGTCATTATCAATCATTTTCAAAGCAAAATATTAATTAATTAATAATTAATAAAAATTATCAAATCAACACCAAACAAGATAAGCAATTAGTGGAGCAATTATGGATTTGGTGGAGTAATTAGTGGAGAAATTAATAATGGATTTGGTGGAGAATTTGATGGATGATTTGATGTTGGCAAAATTTTGCCTATAAATACCAAGCCATTTCATTTGTAAAATTCATACTTTCTTCCTTGAAATTCTTAATGAATAAATAAGAAGATTGTATCTAGTTTGTTTATTTTTAGTTTTCAGTAATTAATTTTCAGTTTCGCACTTTCTTTTATTTACTTTTCAGTTTTTACTTTCCGCAATTTACTTTTACTCACAATACTTTTCTTTCTTTAATTTTTCAGTTTTTACTTTTCAGTAATGAGGAGGTAATTTCCAATTTCCCAAGCTAGGGTGAAAGGTAATTCTTTTACTATTACTATTTAGATTAATCTCCCTTAAAAATAATATATTCACTATTTAAAATACTGATTAATAAAGGATACCGCTATATTGGTCGGTTGGCAATTCAATTTAATCTGGTTTAAACCTGACTAATCAAGGATACCGCCAGATTGGTCGGTTGGTAAATTTATTTTGGTACCGCCTTTATGGCTGGATTATGGACAAATATTACCGCCTATATGGCTGGTTGGACTTAATTTGACTTAATCAGGATACCGCCAGATTGGTCGGTTGGTAAAATAATATCACAAGTTTATATATTATTTTATGGGAGATATCTAAATTAGTAGTAGTAAAAGTAATTCCTTTTACCTTAGCATTTTATTTTATTGTAATTTACTTTTCAGCTTTTACTTTACCGCAATTACTTTCAAGCATTTTCATTTTATGTCTTTTACTTTTAAGTTTTTATTAGCCCTAGTTATGTGTGGTAACTAAATTAGTTATCTGGGGTTGTGATGAAATCCAATATCACCGTTTTATAAGGGTTAGATTATAGCTTGGGTAATATAAAGATTTATTTATTGTGTCTTAAACTTAATGCTTTTTCATTAACTGGCCATTAATAAAATTGATCTGGTAAATCTAAAATGAACTAGACATAGGGATTTTAGGTTTCACAGCCTTAGACTCAATAGCCCACGATCTTCCTTGAGGATAGATAACCCTTTAATAGATTTCCTTACAGGATAGGAATATACCTGTTGGGCGGGGGTAGCCATAATTGGAACTTAAACTTAATGAATCCAGATAATTTGGTTGACATAGACATATGGTTCAATTGGGTTAAACTGGGTATTTGTGTCTGACCATCGACAGAGGCTTACACATAATTTAGTGTTCCAGGTTAATAAATCAATATATTACCCAACTTTAAGATAACCACTTCATCTTTAAAATGATATTGGAAGAAATCACAACCCTAGATAGTTTTTAATATTGAATTTTCTTAAAACCTATTTTCGACAATTTTATTTACTTGCTTTTAAATTTAGAATCGTCACCATTTCAAATCAATCAATCAACTTGTTAGATATTAGTAATCATTTGACCTCATAAAATTAATAGTTTAGATATTAAGTCCTCGTGGGATCGATATTTTTATACTACTTGAACGATACGTGCGCTTGCGTTATACGTGTGTGTTTACGCGCGGTCAAGTTTTTGGCGCCGTTGCCGGGGACTTATTTATCTTTCACTATTAATTTAGGGGTTAGATACGTTACTTGTATCTAATTTCTTTTTACTTATTGTTTTTGTTTTCTTGTGTTTCAGGTTCTCAGAAACTACATGAGACGAACCAGAAGCTTTGAACTCCGATCGCTTGACCCAGAAATTGAAAGAACCATCAGACAGTTGAGAAGGGAAAGGCGAGAAGGCCAAGAAGCTTTAGTCAACATGGAACCTGAACCTTTGAACGTTGCACCACCAATTCCCATTCGAGACAGAACCATTCCGGTGATTGACAGACTCATTTCTTGCATTGTACTTCCTCCCTTACCAGCAAATGCATGTGACATCAAAACATGCATTCAGATGATTCAGCACTCAGTTCAGTTTGGGGGGAATGCAACTGAAGATCCGAATTCCCACATCAGCAACTTCCTGGAAGTTTGCGGCACTTTTAACTACAACGAGAATCAGAAGAAGCAATGAGACTGCGAGTTTTTCCATACTCCTGAAGGACAGAGCTAAAGCTTGGCTACATTCACTACCACCAGGTTCTATCACAACTTGGAACACTTTAGCCACCAAATTTCTTGCAAAGTACTTTCCACCAGCCAGAACCGGAAAGCTGAGGAATGACATCACATCCTTTGTACAACAAGATTCAGAATCCCTCTGCGAAGCTTGGGAAAGGTACAAAGATTTGCTCCGGAAATGTCCTCACCATGAGATTCCAAAATGGCTTCAAGTTCAAACATTCTATAATGGACTTTCTGGAATAATGAGAACCACAATCGATGCTGCTGCTGGAGGAGCCTTGATGGCAAAAGGAGAAGATCAAGCCTGGGACCTAATCGAAGAAATGGCCAACAACAATTCTTGTGGCCAACAGAAAGGAGCATGATCCAAAGAATTGCAGGAATTTATGAAGTTGGAGCAAACACAGCAGTGAATACCAGGCTGGATCAGATATGCAAATGTCTAGAAACACTTAGCACGCAAGTTGTGAACATCACTGGATCCACAAGTTCACCATATGGAGGAGCACCAGAACCTAAACAACATGAAGAAACGGTGAATTATGTCAACAATTTCAACAGACAGGGGAACAATCCATATTCCAACACCTACAACCCAGGGTGGAGGAATCATCCTAATTTATCATGGAGTAACAATTCAGGCCAACAGCAGAACTATCCACCACCTGAATTTCAGCAACAGAACAAAGGCCAGGAGCATGAAAAAGAACCAGAAATGAAAGAATGGTTTGCAGAGATGTTCAAAAAGCAAGAAGCAAAATACGATGCTATGTTTCAATCCCAAGCAACATTAATTCAAAGTCAATATGCTTCTATTAAAGCACTGGAGAATCAAATGGGACAACTGGCAAATGCTCAGAGTTACAGACCGCCAGGTACCCTTCCTAGCAACACAGAGCCAAATCCAAGGAACATGGGGAAGGAGCAATGTCATGCCATCATGTTAAGAGCGGTACTGAAATCAACAAAGATGTTGGAGTCAATTCAACTGCTGAGGAAGTTCCAAAAGAAACAAAGCAACAAATGGAGGAAAAAGAAGCAAAGGAAAAAGAACAGATCACTCCACCTCCACCTTTTCCTCAACGTCTTCAGAAGAACAAATTGGACAAGCAATTTTCCCGGTTCCTGAAATATTCAAAAAGCTGCATATCAACATTCCATTTGCAGAAGCGTTGGAACAAATGCCCACCTATGCCAAATTCATGAAAGATATTCTTTCACGAAAGCGGAGATTGGGGGATTACGAGACAGTAGCATTAACAGAAGAATGCAGTGCTATCATTCAGAGGAAACTTCCCCCAAAGTTGAAAGATCCTGGCAGTTTCACTGTTCCTTGCGTCATAGGAGAACATAACTTTGGTAAGGCTTTATGTGATTTAGGTGCTAGTGTTAACTTGATGCCTTTTTCTATTTTCAGGAAATTACAGATTGGAGAAACAATGCCAACTTCAGTCTCACTGCAACTTGCTGATAGAACGCTCGTATTTCCAAGAGGTGTAGTTGAGGATGTGCTGGTCAAGGTTGACAAATTCATTTTCCCAGCAGATTTTATTGTCCTTGATATGGAGGAAGACGCAGACGTGCCAATCATCCTTGGGAGACCATTCTTGGCTACAGGTCGAACCATTATTGATGTACAAAAAGGAGAACTAACCATGAGGGTACAGGACCAAGAAGTAACATTCAATGTTTTCAAGGCCATGAATTTCCCAGATGATGAAAAGAAGGAGGAATGTTTCAAACTCGATGTGATACACAGTACCATTCAGAACTCTGATGAAAGACAAAGTTCTACTGACAAACTTAAAACATGTCAATTGCCTGTGGAGCCTAAAGATAAAACATCTTTTGCACTGAAAGAGCCAATTCTTGCTCTACAAGCAACAGAAGAGAAAAAGTTCCACCAGCTCAACGAATTGGAGGAATTTCACAATCAGCCTTTTGAAGATGCCAAATTGTACAAAGAAAAAGGCAAGAAAAGACATGATGAGAAGTTAGTGCGCATACAACTGGAACCAGGGCAGAAGGTACTGTTAAACAAATCAAGGGTGAAATTCTTCCCATGGAAGCCAAAATCACGGTGGTCAGGTCCATTTGTGATCACCAAAGTTTTACCAAATAGAGCCGTTGAGATACATGATCCTGACGCTAACAAAACTTTCAAGGTTAAAAAAAGCGTGTCAAGCACTACTGGGGAGAATCATTTGAGCGACAAAAAGAAAGTGTTACACTTTCAGATCCAGCTTAACGTTCGAGAAGCCAAGTCTGGCTGACGACTTTAAACTTAGCGCTAGCAGGGAGGCAACCCATGCAATTTGTGTATATATTGTGATTTGGTGTGATTTAATTTTGTGTGTTTAATTTTTGCAGGTTTAGTCATTCAAGATGGAAGAAGCTCTCGAAATCTTCACAAGCAATTTCCTTCTCTCCCTCAAAAATCTCTGATGAAAGTTTACAAAGCTCGCTTGGAACGGATGAGGTTATTGACAATCCATGGTATTCCTAATGATATTCGTTGGGTAATTGAAGCACGAGTCCGATTGGCAGGTGAGTCTTCTGACTCTTTTATTTCACATCTGCCTGGTTTTGGAAGAAGCACCTATTCAAAGAAACGTAGAGCTAAGCAAATGGGTGTTTGTTACAAATGTGCACGATTTAATTGCAACACTCGTTGTCGTTCTTTAGGAATGGTGTCTGATAATCGCGAAGACAAAATTAAATTCATTAGGGATGGCTTGAGAAGGAGTCTTTAGATGATCTATCTTCGACTCTTGAGACGCATCCCAGTGGATATGTTAATATAGCCATTCACAAATTACATACACAATTCCAAAAGGAAAGACAACTGTTAAGTCTCGGGAATCTGACTCAAAAAGACCCTGTTTGCCAATTTATAAGAAAATTGGATGGGAAGCTTGTCCCTGACGCATAGACGTCAATCAAACCGTTACTTTTCTTGTAAATATTATATCTCTTTGTCTTTTCTTAATAATTGTGATTTGTTTTGTTGTGTTTCTTTTATTTTTCTCCGACAGGATCCAGACCTTTTTTGACTATCACGATATTAATTCGTTACTAATCGTCCTCTGGAAGATATTTGTGCTGTTATTACTCACCCTTTTTCAGGTACTATAAATTCAGCCCGTCATTGCACTTTTGAAGGCATCCGGAGTTGAAAAGAAATACATAAAAAATGGAAGCCACTTCAAGAAGACGAGTTGAAAACATCTGCGTGTTTTGCGGTAGTAGTGTTGGTACTAAGCCACAATACATAGAAGCAGCACAGGAATTGGGTCGAGTCTTAGCTGCAAGGAATATGCACTTAATATATGGCGGAGGCAATCTCGGACTTATGGGGATCGTTTCAAAGGCTGTACAGGAAGGAGGCAGTAATGTTTTAGGAATCATTCCAAAACCCTTGGCAGAGGCAAACCTTATTGGATCATCAAACGGAGAGGAACTGATCGTGCCAGGTATGTCTGAACGACTGGTAGAAATGATTAACCGTGCTGATGCTTTTATTGCTTTGCCAGGTGGTTTGGGTACATTGGAGGAAATTTTTTATAGTTCTATCTTGGGCGAACCTGAACATACACCAGAAACCGCTTGGATTGCTCATATTGATGGATTTTATGATTTTCTTTGTGTGTTTCTTGATGATGATGCCCGGAGAAATGGGTTCGTGTCAAAACCTATGAAAGAACTCCTCTTCACTGCCAGAACTGCCCCGGATCTAATTGACCAACTCATAGCCTATGAACCACAAGTTGACCCTATCCTTTCAAAGATAAATTGGTTCGAAGACAATCGTGGTAAGAGGCGTCGAATTAATCTGGATCTTAACCTTTAATTTCCTGTAGATTTTCAGCTAACCAGGTACGACCTTCTTAACTCTCCTATTACTGTTCAAGACATTGGGGACAATGTCTCATTTAGGTTTGGGGGAAGGAATTAGTTGATTAGTACCTTGTTTTTAGTTTGTGTGTTTTTTTTTTTTTTAGTCCAAAATTTTTCGAAAAATACAAAAAAAATTGAAAAATTTTCAAAAAATTACAAAAATATTTTGCATTTTTGTGTTTTATTTTGACTAAAAAAGTGAAATTGGTAAGAGATAGCCGAGTAAGGAGTTTCCACTCCTCCTGAGACGTATCTCAAACCTATTTCGAAACAAGTTAATTTTTGTTTATTTCATTTTGAATTATTTAATTTGTGAATTCTCCTTAAAACTGACTAAAAAGGAATCTTCATATGTTTAGTTAGCAGATATTATCAACATGCATAGTAACATACGGACATGAGCTGTAACTGACAGGATTGTAATATTCAGTGCTATAGTTTAATTGGAGGAAGCATCTCAAAAAGTGATGGAGTAAAAAAAAAAAAAAAAAAAATAAAGCATCTAAGATCCGGGTTATTAAGTCTGTAAGGGTGTTTTAACACCTAGTGCCCTAAAACCAACTGGTTTGGGAGTCACTGGCCCAAAGCTCGTTACATGGATCAAGGATGTTGCAAAAATATATATATCTGAAGTCTGGGTAATTAAGTCCTTAGGGGTGTCTTAACACCTGGTGCCCTAAAGCCAACTGGTTTGGGAGCCACCGACCCAAAGCTCGCTACATAGGCAGAAGATATTGTATATAAATAAAAAATAAAAAAAAAAAAATCAGAAAAATCAAAAAAAAAAAAAAAAAAAAAAATTTACTCCATTACTATAAAAGGTGTGAAATCTATAGAACCTTAGGACAAAAATATTATTCTCTTATCAATTGCACTTGTGACTGTTGTGGGAAAAAATGAGTTGATTAATATTTTGTTAGCTGTGTATATGGAGAATGGTAAAAATAATCGGAGAATTTACTTATTCGGTAATTTAGAATAAAACAAAACAACTAGTAACTTGGAGTAGAAGTTTCACCTGATTAGTCACTAACATCTTTATTCTCTTTTCGCTTGTCTTTTTGCTTTTGTGTGCATTAGTTTTACTACCTTTTTACTTTGTAAAATGTTTGTGGGTATCATTGCTGTAAACCCTCACGAGACTACAACTCGTCCACTAGGGACACCTAGGGGTTTAAAGGCTTGTTGCATATGCTAAATGCAACCGTGATCCCTACGAAAGTGGCTTAGTTTAATTTAATTTTATTTTATTTTGTTGTTTTGCTCGAGGACTAGCAAAATGTTAGGTTTGGGGGTGTGATGAGCGGAAAATATATCAATATTTACCGCCCTTTTACTTAATATTTTGTTTAGTTTCTCGGGTTTGATGAACGTTTTGATGTGTTTTAGTTTATTTTGCAGATAAAATAATATCGGGTCTTAATGAAATCATTTAGGACGAAATGTGGATCAAATAAGGGCAATTATTGGACTTGATATATTAATTTTGAAGATTGGAAATTTGAAAGGGCGTTTTTGACGAAGTGCAGTTTTGGAAATTCCAGTTTTGCGCATCTGTCGTATTTTGGGCATAACTTTTTACTCAGATATCGGATTGAGCTGATTCAAGTTCCAGATTAAAGAAGACTCAAAGATCTACAACTTTGAAAGAGAAAATATTTTCGAATTCTGATGATTTCATGACCGAAATTGATGAACCATCCAGAAGTGTGTGGAGTGTAATTATTAAAAGTCATTATCAATCATTTTCAAAGCAAAATATTAATTAATTAATAATTAATAAAAATTATCAAATCAACACCAAACAAGATAAGCAATTAGTGGAGCAATTATGGATTTGGTGGAGTAATTAGTGGAGAAATTAATAATGGATTTGGTGGAGAATTTGATGGATGATTTGATGTTGGCAAAATTTTGCCTATAAATACCAAGCCATTTCATTTGTAAAATTCATACTTTCTTCCTTGAAATTCTTAATGAATAAATAAGAAGATTGTATCTAGTTTGTTTATTTTTAGTTTTCAGTAATTAATTTTCAGTTTCGCACTTTCTTTTATTTACTTTTCAGTTTTTACTTTCCGCAATTTACTTTTACTCACAATACTTTTCTTTCTTTAATTTTTCAGTTTTTACTTTTCAGTAATGAGGAGGTAATTTCCCAAGCTAGGGTGAAAGGTAATTCTTTTACTATTACTATTTAGATTAATCTCCCTTAAAAATAATATATTCACTATTTAAAATACTGATTAATAAAGGATACCGCTATATTGGTCGGTTGGCAATTCAATTTAATCTGGTTTAAACCTGACTAATCAAGGATACCGCCAGATTGGTCGGTTGGTAAATTTATTTTGGTTGGTACCGCCTTTATGGCTGGATTATGGACAAATATTACCGCCTATATGGCTGGTTGGACTTAATTTGACTTAATCAGGATACCGCCAGATTGGTCGGTTGGTAAAATAATATCACAAGTTTATATATTATTTTATGGGAGATATCTAAATTAGTAGTAGTAAAAGTAATTCCTTTTACCTTAGCATTTTATTTTATTGTAATTTACTTTTCAGCTTTTACTTTACCGCAATTACTTTCAAGCATTTTCATTTTATGTCTTTTACTTTTAAGTTTTTATTAGCCCTAGTTATGTGTGGTAACTAAATTAGTTATCTGGGGTTGTGATGAAATCCAATATCACCGTTTTATAAGGGTTAGATTATAGCTTGGGTAATATAAAGATTTATTTATTGTGTCTTAAACTTAATGCTTTTTCATTAACTGGCCATTAATAAAATTGATCTGGTAAATCTAAAATGAACTAGACATAGGGATTTTAGGTTTCAGCCTTAGACTCAATAGCCCACGATCTTCCTTGAGGATAGATAACCCTTTAATAGATTTCCTTACAGGATAGGAATATACCTGTTGGGCGGGGGTAGCCATAATTGGAACTTAAACTTAATGAATCCAGATAATTTGGTTGACATAGACATATGGTTCAATTGGGTTAAACTGGGTATTTGTGTCTGACCATCGACAGAGGCTTACACATAATTTAGTGTTCCAGGTTAATAAATCAATATATTACCCAACTTTAAGATAACCACTTCATCTTTAAAATGATATTGGAAGAAATCACAACCCTAGATAGTTTTTAATATTGAATTTTCTTAAAACCTATTTTCGACAATTTTATTTACTTGCTTTTAAATTTAGAATCGTCACCATTTCAAATCAATCAATCAACTTGTTAGATATTAGTAATCATTTGACCTCATAAAATTAATAGTTTAGATATTAAGTCCTCGTGGGATCGATATTTTTATACTACTTGAACGATACGTGCGCTTGCGTTATACGTGTGTGTTTACGCCGGTCAGGCATCTCTATGTTGCATTGGGGAATACTCCCCATTTGGCTAGCTCCTCCTCCGGTATACCAGATTTCATGCTGCTGTCTTTGTGCCAATGCCGCCTCTTGCGATCTCCTCTTTTTCTGTTGTCTTGGCGTGGTGCTTCTCAGGTCCAGGTATCTCCCGCGCTCTTTCGTCATATTCTTCCCTCTTTCCTGGTATTGTGAGGGCTATCATAGGAGGAATCTGGGACGATTTTCCATCCCCTTCCTCCCCACATATCTTCAGTTTGGGAGTCTTCCTGAACCACCCAGATCTTACCCCTGTAGGGGCCCCTCCTCCGGGGTCTGTCGTCCTCACTTGTAATCAACATTCTTTCTCTTTCTCCCTCTGCTATTTCGTTCCTTCGTCGGCTAGTTCCGGTCTCGAATTTTCCGTCGTGCGATCCTCTATCTTTTCCACCGGTCTACTATGGTTTTAGCAGGGTTGGATTTTTCCTCCCTTTCTTTCCTTAGGTTCTCTTCGATCTTCTCCATCCAATCTGTAGCCGAGCTCCCTGATGATTGGTGGTTTGTCTCTCTTCCGCCTTCCGCCATTGTCTCACTACGCGAGTTGCTTTTTGTTTGAGTCCCCACAGACGGCGCCAACTGTTGACTGCCGATTTTGGTCCTCAGGGCAATATGAGAATATCACTAACTCACTCCGAGGAGGAAATCCTCCTTCAATAGTGAATTTGTTTGGTTATGGGGGACCAAAGGCAAATTTAGCAGAAAACAGATAAATACACAACCAATCAACAAGGGATTTTAACGTGGTTCGGTGGATTTGGATCCGACCTACGTCCACGGGCACAAACATGATGATACTTTTATTACTCAAACACGCTTCTTAGATCTCTTTTTGTTTTACAAGTCAGAGCTTGATGATTCTCCCTATTACACATATTCATATTCTTGCCCTTCTATTTATAATAGTACAGAAATCAGATTCCTATTCGTATGAGAATTCCTATTTGAATCAGTGTTCTCCTATGGTAAGGATTCCTAGTCTAATATTTCTTTCACTTTTCTTATTCCTTTTGGATTCTGACTCATTACTTTTCCTTGTGAAAGTAGGATAACTTGTTTATCTTATCCGCAAGAATAGGGTGTCATCTTCCTGAACATGTCTCGCCATATGGTCGGTCTTCATGAGGTCGGTCATGATAGTTCTTTGTACTGAGAATGCTGCTGTCGACCTGATAGTGCCCGGCTTATCTTTTTTACCCCTTTCGTGCCGCTTAAACAACATAGTGCCTAAAAACACCATCAACATACGCAATTTGGCCACCTTAGAATTCGCGAAGAACACAAATGACTTTTCTGAACTATACAAGTCGAGGTCATCACATATGTTTAACAATTCCTCCGTCGTAGGCTATCTGAGTTGTGGTTAGGAAACATAGAATATACTGTCAAGTTTCTGAGACGCACATCTCATGTCGACATGTCCACGATTCTTCATAACTGATGCGATCCACCCTAGGTGATAGACTTTGGCCAAAGATTTAAGAATCGTGACTTTACTCACATGGATACCTGAACCCTTATGGTACACATACGGGCCGACAGATCCTATCTTGCTTCACACTTGATTACTGAGTGCATCGGTCCTCACCCAATGAACATCTAGAGGTCAGGCCATGAAAGGTTTCTGACATACATGGCATCAAAGTGTGGAGGATCTCACACAAAATCAATGTTATACTATAGTCAAAGGATTACATATGCTACTCGACTCGAGGGAGATTCCTATTGACGGTGGTGTGTACTTCCAACTATTAGGAATCGCCCGTGAGTCATTCAGTATTCGCTCCAACGAATACCCACATGTCTATACGAGTTTCCAAAACTCATGGTACATCGCGTTAAACCATTGGAACTCCAATTCCAATATACGACATGTGCTAGTCTTCTAGGTTATAGGAATTCAACCGTATTCCTAAACCAATGACTATGAATATTTACATTAAGAATAATTTACACCTAATGTCAAAACTATTCTAAGGTCGATGTCATTCTTAGCATATATATACATCAATCTAATACACATAATGACAATACCATTAATGAGTATGAAATGAAAAAAAGTAGTTATTTTATTAATAAATAATAAAATGTACAATTCAAATTGGCACTCCAACCACCAACTCCATCAAACTCCTATTTGCTTAGTGCCAATCTGGATGGTACCGTAGTCCAATCTCCTCCACATGTTTATCGAATAACTTAGGAGGTAAGGCCTTTGTAAGCGGGTCTGCTATGTTGTATTGTCTTTGAACCTTCAAGACCACTATGTCTTTTCGTTCAATAATCTCTCTAATTGCGCGGTATTTCCTTTCCACCTGTTTAGACTTGGAATGCGCCTTCGACTCCTTAGCCTGCGCGATGGCTATGTTATTATCACAATACATAGGATCGAATCCGTAATACTAGGCACAACGCCAAGTTCTGTGATAAAATTTCTAATCCAAACAGCTTCTTTAGCAGCTTCTGAAGCCGCTATAAATTATGCCTTAGTGGTGGGTGGAATCAGCTGTTGAGCCTTTGCTTTGAACACACGCCAACTTAAAAACACCATCGTTAAGGGTAAATATGTATCATGATGTAGATTTTCTATCATCTGGACTCTCCCTGGAAGTCGGAGTATGTATAACCCTTAACTTGTAGCTCAGTTTCTCCATATATCAAAAACTTATCATTGGGTGCCTTTAAGATATTTTCGGATATGTTTCACGGTTGTCCAATGATCATTACCTGGATCAGATTGATATCGGCTAGTCACATTGACGCCGAAACTGATGTCAGGTCTAGTACATAATATAGCATACATTATGCTTCCAATACAAGAAGCATATGGCAAGTTAGACATCCTAACTCTCTATTCCTCAGTTTGAGGTGTCATTTTCTTCGAAAGATGTATGCCGTATCGGAAATGTACATTTGCTGGCTTACAGTTGGTAAAACCACCAACTAAATTGATAAATGCAAGATGTGGATGCCATAATTTTCACGGTTGCTTCTTGCGAGAATGTACTGTGCAACATTTAAATCGTGGGTCTGCGTTCACGTTTAGAGTCTTGTGTTGAGTTTCAGTTCCCGAACAAATAATTTTGGGTGTGAGTTTATTAATCGATTTTGTGTAAAATTGAGTGAGACAAAAGTTTTTGGCTTGTTTTATTCTGGAGACGGCGAGCTGACATACTGCTAGCATAAATTTTAGATAAAACCGCGAAACATCTTTAAAAACGATCTAATCCACGACTTAAACAAACTTCAATTTTATATTCCTGATGAACAATAAAATTTTTCTTATTTGTTGAAAGTGTTATAAACATTGTTTCTCCCTACTGCTGCTTCTTCATCCCCCTCCTTTTAAAATATGCAAGGAGATATCTCAATAGAATAAGATGAGACAGCAGTTTCAAGAAAGAACCCAAATGCAACTAATGGTAACAAGAACTGGGGAACTATTACAACAATCAGATTTCCTTTTCAGCTTGCCATTGAATTTGCCTGATGAATGGAAGCCTAATTTTCCATGGGATTCAACACCTTGTCCTAGTGAAATGTCCACATCATATTCCCCAAACAATTCTATACTTCATGTAATTAGAAGAAATAGTAATTACATGAAGCCTAATTTTTGCGTGGGTGATTGATTACATTTGAGATAGTAATATAAGTGTCTTGTTCTGTTTGCAATATGCTATTGTATATATTCAAACTATACCTATTAAGCTTACTGTTCCCAGGTGCTTGTTTCTCCCTGCTACTGCTTCTTCATCCCCCCTCCTTCCGTATATTTGAGAAGTCGCTACCTTCTGACAATAGGTGATTGATTCATAGTTTTTCAATACTACTGTGTATTTTTCATATATTTCAACCATTTCTACTTGGCTAATTTTACACATTTTTTTGTTCTCCCTACACATTATATGCTTTCTAGCTTGCGATAAAGTTTTTAAGATATGTAACATTAGAGTCATTTTCTAAAGAATGTTGTTTAGCTACTGTGTATTTTTCATAGTGATGAGGTCTTCCAAAAGATACAAATGCTGAATCCTTATGAAGAAGTTACATATACGATTGTCCTGAATGACTCTGCTGGTTTATAACAAAACAAAATCATATATAATTAGCGATCACATTCATCAGCCAAATGCGTTTCTTGGTTTCTAAGTTCCCAAATGGAAATTTCTTGAAGAGCTTTCCGCATTGGTTTCTTGCAAGCAGCAAGTTCTTTGGAGACAAGTGCCATTGTTGGTCGAGAATTTGGTTTGGAAAGCAAGCATGCAAATGCAATTGCTGAAACAAGAACGATATCCTGCACAACATTTGGATCCACAGGAGGTGAGAGGCGTGGGTCTAATACATCACTCAACTTTATATTTTGATGAGAAGAGAGGAGTTCTCCAGGATGCTTTCCTATTAATACTTCTAGAGCCACCACTCCGAAGCTATAAACATCACATTTCTCAGTCACAACCATGGTGTAGGCAAGTTCTACAATAACACAGGAGCCTTTATTAGTAATCTTTACACAAATAAAATAACAAGAAGAACGTTATGTTCTTACCTGGAGCAATATATCCATAAGTGCCGGCTACTAGAGTTCGATTGGATGAGTCGGAATATAAAAGTCTAGCAATGCCAAAGTCAGCAACAACTGCTCCAATTCCGAGTTGAGTAGAATATTGTTGCTTGATATGTCACGGTGAACAATTGGAAGTGTGCAGTTATGATGCAAGTGTGACAAAGCGTAAGCCATACCCTTCACAATGTTAATTCTCTTAGTCCAATCCAACTCAACAGCTTCATCGTCATTGCGAAGCACACAGAACAAGCTTCCCATCTCCATGTACTCATATATCAAGAACATGCATTTTTTGTGCAAACAATAACATAAAAGCTTCACAATATTTCGATGTCGTACTTGGGATAGTAGACGAGCCTCATTGTGAAAACTTTGGAGATAAGTTAACTCGTCAGTTTCTGAACTATGAAGCTTCTTCAAAGCAACTACTTTCCCACTGGGCAGATGTGCTCTGTAGACGCTGCCATAACCTCCTGTTCCAATGCAGTATCTGATATCAAAATCCTCAGTTGCTTTAATCATGTCTTCAAAGGTAAGTTTACCATCATAATTCCAAATTGAGAAACTCATCAGTGCTCCTGGTTTCTATTGTCTCAGCTTTAACTTTCTTCTCTCTTCGTTTATAGACAACAAGATTCCACAAATTAAGGTGAGGAATACAATGATAGGAAGAGCAATTGTAAGCAAGGGAGTAACATCTTCGAGTTTTTTCCTTTGAACTGTTGTGGTGATGGCGAAGGAGTTGGGATTTCTTCCGTAGATTATTATGTGACACTCGTAATTCAGAAACTAGTCTGATCAATGATTCGGGGATACTGCCGGAGAGGTTATTATCGGAAAGGTCCACCGAGTATAATTGTAGAATTTTTCCAATTTGGGGAGGTATCGTGCCATTTAAGAAGTTATGGCTTAAATCAAGATAACCTAGTTCATGAAGGTTGCCAATCTCTAAGGGAATGCTTCCGCTTAATCGGTTATTGCTCAATATCAAGGTATACAACTTTGAGCAATTCATGAGTTGCAGAGGAATCGAACGGTTGAGTTGGTTAAAATGAAGATCTAAAAATTTCAGATTGGCCAACTGACCAAGTGTCGAAGGAATATGTCCAATTAGATTATTAGAATACATGTACAGATCTTCAAGACTCTTCATATTTTCAACTTCTTGAGGAAACATACCACTAAGTTGGTTGTAAGAAAGATCCAGAGATATCAAGTTGGTTAAATTACCAATGGTTGATGGAATATTACCTGTTATGCGATTAATGAAATACTATCAATATCAGTTCTGTTTGAAAAATATTATGCAATGAAGTTTTGTAGGTTACCTGTAAGATTATTTCTCGACAAATCAAGCACTTGTAGTTTTGAAAGAGCACCAATTACTGGGGGAATGCTTCCGCTTAATCGGTTATTGCTCAATGTCAAGGTATCCAACTTTAAGCAATTCATAAGTTGTGGAGGAATGGAACCGTGAAGTTGGTTAGAATGAAGATCCAAATTTGTCAGATTGGCCAACTGACTAAGTGTTAAAGGAATATGTCCAATTAGATTATTAGAATACATGGACAAATATTGAAGACTCTTCAAATTTCCAATTTCTTGAGGTAGCATACCACTAAATAATTGTTGTAAGAAAGATCCAGCGCTATCAAGTTGGTTAAATTAATTATGGTCAATGGAATAGTACCTGTTATGCGATTAATGAAATACTATCAATATCAATTTTGGTTGAAAAATAATATACAATGAAGTTTTATAGGTTACCTATAAGATTGTTTGCGAACAAGTCAAGTACTTGTAGTTTTGAAAGAGCATCAATTACTGGGGGAATGCTTCCGCTTAATCGGTTATTGCTCAATCTCAAGATCTGTAACTTTATGCAATTCATGAGTTGTAGAGGAATTGAACCGTTGAGTTGGTTAGAATCAAGAGCCAAAGTGGTCAGATTGGTTAAATGACCAACTTCTTGAGGTAGCATACCACTAAGTAGGTTGGAGGAAAGGTGCAGAGATATCAAGTTGGTTAAATTACTTATGGTCGATGGAATAGTACCTGTTATGCGATTAACGAAATACTATTAATATTAATTCTGGTTGAAAAATAATATGCAGTGAAGTTTTGTAGTTTACCTATAAGATTGTTTGATGACAAGTCAAGCACTTTTAATTTTGAAAGAGCACCAATTTCTGATGGAATGTTTCCGGAAAGATATGACTGACCAACAATTTCCAAAGTTTCCAGGTTGGGAAAGGAAGTGAAGTTGAATTGGCCAAGATTCACTTTTATGCTGTCAAATAAAATTATGGCTATCTCGGAGATGCTTCCTGCTGAATTGCAAGTGATTCCATTCCAATTACAATGATCTGAAATCAGAGTATAACTGCTGCTGTTCCACCAGCCTGAATTAAGTAAAGCTTCCCTTTCTGACTGATTAGAAGACCGTGCAGATGCTGTCAGCAGAGCAACATTGTTGCATTTCAAAATTATAACACAAATGAAGGCCACCAATCTGAAAATGGAGAATGCTAGTACCATTTTTATAAGTTTTCTGGATCCAAAAAGAATGAACCAAATGCCCTTTTATATAAGTATGTAAGGGTGTCTTTGAGGGTATCATTTTGATTCCGCTAGATTTTTATTTTTCGCAAAACAAGTCTAACAAGTGATATAAAAATAATTTTTCTTTTAATTCCTTTTTAAAAAAACTTATTATTATATAATATTACTCCTATTGGAGAATATTTGTCGGAAAATGGCAATCGTGGAGAATTGGAGAAATATATGACGGAACTTTATTTGATAAAAGTATTGTGTTTTGAAAAAAAATGTAATCTCAGTACATAATTTTTTTAAAATTTATGTCGTCAAAAAAATAAAATAATTTTGTAAATAAAATAAAATTTTTCTAAACAATTTAAAATTTTTAAAAATACTTTATAACATCTTATATATAAATCCCAAAAATTCTATTTAAATTATAACAGAAAAAAGCCCCAAAACAAACACTCATAAATGTTAGCACGCGGTATGTCCAATCACTACCTGTGAGCAATTACTTCGTATTAATTTTTCCAAAGATTGAAGTAGACTCATGGAGTCATGGGAAAAGGACACTTAGGCAGTAATTACCAATATCTTTAATCTATTTTATAATAATAAAATAAAGAGAACACACTTAAATATTAGGCAAAAATGCAAAACTGACCCTTTAATTTGATTAAGGAGATGTTGTATTTCTAGCTTAGTTTATGTAAGATATCATTTATTGTTGAATGAATTGTATGAAATGTTTAATTAATTTCAACAACAAACTCCTTAATTAAGCACATAACATATGACTAAAGGATTATAATTCATCAATATCATATATGAACTGATGATAAAATTCTTGTCAGAGACATAATACTCAATGAATGATTTTGATGATACAACACTCAATGATTTCGACACTCATTCGTAATGTTATATGTAAAGATTTTGAAGCAAAATGAACGTAAGATAAGCTCAAGGAAGAAATGGTTATTTAAGATCTTATGCCTTAGGACTCTCAATATAAGTGAGTTGATATTCAAGTATTTCTGAACTCATAGGATTCACGCATTCTCATATAAGTCTTAAGGTCATGTACATAAATATTCTGAACTACATATTCTGAATTTTATGTACAGAGACTGATATACTATCCCTGATACCAGCATATCGATGTCTCACACTCACGTTGCATGCTCTATGGAATCAGAAAACTTTATACCAGTGTCCATACCGGTCTTCACAACTAATTGTATAACTTCTGGAACCAGATAATTTTATATCGATCTCCATACCGGTCTACCTAAGGATTAATATGCTCTCTTAAACCGGTATGTAATCTCAATGCATCAATTTTTTAAAGTTTATGTCATGAAAAAATATAACAATTTTGTAAATAAAATAAAGTTATTTTAAACAATTTTATTTTATTTAAAAAAACTTTATAACATCTTTTCCAAAAAAACTAAAATTAGAGCCATTTTTTTTTAAAAAAAATAATCCCAAAAGGAATGGTGTGAGTAGAGCAGGGGTATGTGAGTAGAGCAGAAGGAATGGTGAATGAAAGAGGAATTAGGTCAAATAGAAATAGAGAAAAATGAAATTGGTTTTATAACTATTTAATTTCTTTTTTAAATATGACCAAAGTGATTCAACGGTCAACATGCCCTAAGCATGTGATATCCAGGAGTATTATAGAGAAGCCCCAAAAATAGACACCTTATTATAAATGTTAGCAATTTTTTCTACACGCGGTATGTCCAATCACTACCCGTGAGCAATTACTTGGAAAATTGAAACTTCGTATTCTTTCAATTTTCGAAAGAATGAAGTAGATTCATGGAGTCATTATGGGAAAATGACACCTAGGCCATAATTAATTAATATCTATAAATTAATATATTCTATAATAATAAAATAAAGGGAAAACACACTCAGATTTTAATTATTATTTTTTTTAATTTATGTAAGATATTATTTATTGTTGAATTAATTGTATGAAATGTTTAATTAATAAATTCCAACAACAAACTTTCCAACTTCTTAATTAAGCATATAGTTATACTAGATTAGATTTTAATTGTCTTTTTTTTTTTTAGTTTATGTAAGATATTATTTATTGTTGAATTAATTGTATGAAATGTTTAATTAATAAATTTCAACAACAAACTTTACAACTCTTTAATTAAACACATAGCTAAAGTAGATTAATATATATATATATATATATATGATTAAAGGAGTATAATTCATTAATATCATATATAAATCAATGATAAAATTCTTTATTACTATCGGTAAGCTTATAATATTCAATGAATGGTTTTGATGATGCAACACTCAAGACTTCAACGCACATTTACAACGTAATATAAAAAGACTTTGAAGTAAAACAGAGTTAAAGATAAGCTTAAGGAAGAAATGACGATACAAGATCTTATAGTTTAGGACTCTTAATGTAGGTGGGTTGATATTCAAGTATTTCTAAGCTCATGAGATTCATGCATGCTCTTATAAGTCTTAGGGCCAATTACAAAAATATTTTGTACTGCATATTCTCAGTTTTATGTACTAAGACGAACATACATGTTGGGGCAGTTGTGGAGCCCCTAGGGTCGGATCGGTGTCCCGGTCAGCGAAAATGATTCTAACCCATAGATATCAAGGATAGGTGTATTTTAAAATATTTTTTATATAAAACTACATTCTGATACGAGTCCGTAGGAAGAAACATGGACCCAATCGGAGTCCGAAACCTCCGGAACGGAGAAAAATAAGTTTTAGTATGAATCAGGTCTGTGAGTCGCGACGCAAGTGGGTTTGTATCGCGAGGCAACCCAAAATGCCAAAAGCATACTGAACACGAACAACAACGCGTTGTGACGCAAAAAGGGTTTGTGGAAAGTATGAGAGATGTAAGGAAATCGTGGAGGATTGATGGCTTTAGGGGGAATTTTGTAAATGGGAGCCAAACATAAAGATTTAGACACAAATCAGAGGAAATGAAGAAGATGGTGAAGAAATAGAGCAACAGAGAATTCAAGGGGAGGAATGAGGAATTTGTTGTGAAATAACGATCACTTTAGGAAGTGTTTGAGGAAAAACCGAATTCGTATTATTACTACCAAGAATAATACTACAAGTTTACAAAACAAGAAACTCACAAAAACCTCACTTTCACTCTCTACACAATTGCTCACTTATTGGGATGATTTACAATGGTTCCATAATGCTCATTTTATAGTGTCCAAACCGCGTGAACAGTGCCACGCGGTTTGGCACACGTTTTCAACAGCTGCTTCCAGGCAGCTTCATGCTTTCGGTGGAAAGCATGCCAGGCAGCTTCCTGGCAACCAACAAATCTCCCCCTCGTGAAGATTTTCCAAATCTGAGCCGACCATCAATCATCTGAATCGGATCCTCCAAAGGATCCTCCCCTGGCTGCATCTGTATGACTGCCTACGTACCCTGAGATGGGATCAAGCCAATCGTAGTTCTCAGTATCTGAAAGCAATCGTCATCTGAAAGCTATCCCGGTTATGTCTCTGCACAACTCTAGCTTGTCTCGGGTGACCACTTTCGTTAACATGTCGGCTGGATTCTCATCTGTATGGATCTTCACTAGTCTCAGCAGTTGTTGATCCATCACCTCGCGTATCCAGTGATAGCGAATGTCAATGTGTTTCGTCCGGGAATGATACATTGAGTTCTTGCTCAAGTCCAGAGCACTCTGACTGTCGCAATGTATCTTGAATTCTGTCTGTTTGATCCCTAACTCTTGGAGAAATCGCTGTAGCCACAACATTTCTTTTCCTGCCTCAGCTATGGCAATGTACTCAGCCTCTGTTGTGGATAATGCAATACACCTCTGCAATCTTGACTGCCATGACACAGCTCCCCCTGCAAAAGTGTAAATGAATCCTGATGTAGATTTCCTACCATCAAGATCTCCCGCCATATCTGAATCTGTATAGCCTTCCAAGATCGGATCAGTTCCCCCGTAATACAGACGAAACTTCGTTGTACCCTTCAGGTGCCTGAGAATCCATTTGACTGCCTCCCAGTGTTGTTTTCCTGGATTAGAGAGAAAACGGCTCACTACACCCACAGCGTGTGCAATATCTGGCCTGGTACATACCATTGCATACATTAGGCTTCCAACAGCTGAAGAATATGGTATTGCTGACATTTCCTCTATCTCTTTCTTGGATGAGGGGCACGAACTCTTGCTCAGTTTGAAATGGTGCGCTAGCGGAACGCTGACTGGTTTGGCTTTCTGTATATCGAACCTTCTGATTACCCGTTCAATATACCTCTCATGTGAAAGCCACAGCTTCTTGTTCTGTCTGTCACGAACAATCTCCATTCCCAAAATCTGTTGAGCTGGTCCCAAGTCTTTCATGTCGAAAACCTTGGAGAGTTCCTTCTTCAGCTGGCTAATCTTCGCTGCTTCTTGTCCAACAATCAACATGTCATCTACATACAGTAGAAGAGCAACGAAATTTCCATCTGGAAACCTCTGAATGTATACACACTGATCTGCTGCAGTTCTTTTGTAACCTTGACCCACCATGAATGAGTCGAACTTCTTGTACCATTGCCTCGGTGCTTGCTTGAGCCCGTACAAGCTCTTTTTCAGCTTGCAAACAAGGTTTTCTTTACCTGAAACCTTGAACCCTTCTGGCTGCTCCATGTAGATTTCTTCATTCAGATCACCATGAAGAAATGCTGTTTTGACATCCATCTGTTCAAGCTCCAAGTTCAATCTGGCTACCAATCCTAGGATAACTCGGATTGAAGCCATTTTTACCACTGGTGAAAAATCTCATCAAAGTCAATTCCTTTTTCTGTAGGAATCCTTTGACCACTAGCCGAGCTTTGTGTTTCACCACTTTTCCGCTGCCATCTTTCTTGAGCTTGAATACCCATTTTTTCTTCAGTGCCTTCATTCCATGTGGGAGCTTCACTATCTCATAAGTGTTGTTCTTCTGCAGAGATTCCATCTCATCCTGCATTGCGTGCAGCCATTTGTCTTTGTCTTCATGAGATACCGCTTCGTTGAAGGTTTCTGGCTCCCCCTCGTCAGTAAGCAGAATGTATTCTGATCCTGAGTATCTGGCTGATGGAATCCGGCCTCTCTCGGATCTTCGTACTGGAGGTTCTGGCTGTCTGTTGTCATCCGGATCTGTGGATGATCCTGAAGCCTCTGATGGAGCAGGCTGCAGCTCCCCTTGCTCAATACCTCCTTCCTCATCTGGTTCTGCTTCTGGTATGTCTTGTACCCCATCATCATCTGTGGCCACTGGTGTTGGTGCTGGGGTTGTGTCTGGATTCATCAACATTATCGGCACTGATTCTAGAAGGCATCTTGGGCTTTTCAATGTCTTCTATTGTCTGGTCTTCAAGAAACCACTACATCCCTGCTTCTGATGACCTTCCTTTCCTTCGGGTCCCATAACCTGCATCCAATTCTTCGTCTCCATAGCCTATGAAGATGCATGGAGTAGTCCTTGCATCGAGCTTCTGCCTGAGCTCCTTGGATACATGTGCAAATGCTAAACATCCAAATATTCTGAGATGAGAATATGAAGGATTCTTACCAGACCACGCTTTCTCCGGAATCTCGAAGTTCAACGGTACAGATGGTGATCTGTTGATCAGGTAGCAGGCGGCACGAACAGCTTCTCCCCAGAATGGCTTTGGCAGCTTGGCCATACTGATCATACTTCTGACTTTCTCCATAATGGTGCGGTTCATCCTTTCAGCGACACCATTGTGTTGTGGGGTGCGTGGAACAGTCCTCTCGTGTCGAATGCCGTGACTTCCGCAGTAGGCATCGAACTCCCTGGAAGTGTATTCGCCTCCATTGTCTGTGCGAAGGCACTTCAGTTTCTTCCATGTTTCACGCTTGACCATGGCATGAAACAGTTTGAAATAATCCAGGACCTGATCATTTGATTTCAGAAAATACACCCATACTTTCCGAGAAGCATCGTCAATAAAAGTCAGAAAATATTTATTACCGCCTAGTGAGTTTACCTCCAAGGGACCACATACGTCAGAGTACACCAGACTGAGTAACTCTGATTTCTTTGTAGAAGAGAAATTGAAAGAGACTCTGTGTTGCTTACCGAATAGACAGTGGTTGCAAGGATCCAGAGTAGCATTTTTGGAGACGGTGATTAGATCCTTCTTTGTAAGGTAGACAACCCCTTTCACTCATGTGACCGAGTCTCTGGTGCCACAGATTCTGAGAAGCCTCTCGTTCAGCTACATTGAGGCTTTCTGCACAAATCTTCACATGAGTCTTGTACAAGGTTCCACAGATGTGTCCTCGGGCGATGACCATGGCACCTTTTATCATCCTCCAAGTGCCGTTGCTGAAGTGGCTAGCATAGCCCTGTTTGTCAAGGGCTACCCCGAGAGTAAGTAGTGTTGAGCCGAAGTTCTGGAACATGTCTGACCTTCCTTCAGGGTTATTGTATACCCTGCATTTGTCCGCAACTGTATTTCACCAATTCCTTCTATCTGAGAAGAACTGGTATTCCCCATCTTCACTGCTCCAAAGTCTCCTGCTTTGTATGTTGTGAAGAAATCTCTGTGAGGAGTGACGTGGTAAGATGCTGCAGTATCTACCACCCACTCGACATCCTGAGTTGCGGTGTGAAGGCATGCTTCTTCCTGGCCGGAGCATATAGCTACATCTACAGTGGTAACTACTAGTGTCTCCGCGTCATTCTTCTTCGGCTGGTTATTGCCTTGTCCCTGCTCCCGTTGCAGTTTCCGGCAATTTTTCTTCAAGTGGCCTTCTATGCCACAGTGGAAGCACTTGTATGTCTTTTTCCCGTCCTTGGACCTGCCCCTGCTTTTGCTTCTGCCTCTTCTCCCACCTTGATGTTTCTCATGTTGTCTTCCTCGCTGCTCCGAGACAAGGGCTTCTGTTTGATCTGAGCCCACGTCTTTTCTTCTGGCTTCTTCATTTGACAGGGCATCCTTTACCATAGGCATGGTAAGTTTGCCTCCTGGAGCTGAGTTGCTGAGAGTAACCACCAGAGTCTCCCAGCTATCAGGAAGAGAACTGAGTAGCAAGAGGGCTTGAACTTCGTCTGCCAGTTGCATGTCTACTGCAGACAACTGATTCACCAGGCTTGGAACTCGTTGGTGTGTTCTGCAACGGAAGTTCCACTCCGTAGCTTCAAATTCACCAATCGCCTCATTATTAAGGCCTTATTCCGAGCTGTTTTGGCCTGGAACATGTCTTCCAATTTCCTCCACATTTCATAAGCATCTGTGTCCTGTGCTACGTGGTGGAAGACATTGTGACCGATCCACTGCCTAATCTGACCCAAGTTTCTGTTGTTGAGTTTATTCCAGTCATACTCCTTAACAGACTGGTCTCACTCCCTTAACTCAATGACATCAAACAGATCTTTACAATGCAAAAAATCTATCATCCTAGGTCTCCAGAGGGGAGTAATTAGTGGCAGCCAATTTAATCATTGCACCAGAATGGGAATCCTCCATCTCCATTTTAAGTTTTTAAAGTTTAAAATGAGAATACACTAAATTTGGGTCTGAATTTCACAAATCGGAGGTCACCGTTGCGTCCGGAACGGTCGAAAATGGTGGAATAGACACTCCTTTGGTCTAAATCCGACGCAGGGGCTGATTTGTAAATTCCTAAAAGTTCTGGGGCAAAACTGCAAATTTCAAAACTTCAAGGGGGCTGAATGAAATTTACCAGGCTGCTGACGTGGCGGCTGACGTGGCAGGTGGGACCGCCTTTGCTGACGTGGCGGCTGACGTGGCAGGCGTGGCAGATGACGTGGCATGCTGACGTGTCAATGGGGACGGTGCGGATGACGTGGCGCTGACGTGGTCGTCTTCAACCTTCAGCAGCGCGTGCGGAGCGTGGAGCGCGTGATGGCGCGTCGGCAGCTCTCTGGAAGGCGCGTTCGGCGCGTGCGGCCTGCTGAGATGTCGGTTCGCTCGCCGGAAAATACCACCGTGCTCGTCTCGACGTGAACTAGCTGATGGTACCCTCAAAATGAATTTTTGACAACTTTGCCGGAACTCGAATTTTTCGAACCGAGCTCCGTTCTTCGGTTTTTCGATCCCAATGAAGAACCAAAGCTCTGATACCACTTGTTGTGAAATAACGATCACTTTAGGAAGTGTTTGAGGAAAAACCGAATTCGTATTATTACTACCAAGAATAATACTACAAATTTACAAACAAGAAACTCACAAAAACCTCACTTTCACTCTCTACACAATTGCTCACTTATGGGATGATGATTTACAATGGTTCCATAATGCTCATTTTATAGTGTCCAAACCGCGTGAACAGTGCCACGCGGTTTGGCACACGTTTTCAACAGCTGCTTCCAGGCAGCTTCATGCTTTCGGTGGAAAGCATGCCAGGCAGCTTCCTGGCAACCAACAGAATTGGTGAATCTAAAGAGTGAGCTTCACCAAAGCTGAAAGATGGGATGCAGTATTCTGATTTTGACAAGATTAAGACTACTAAAAAGATGATAGATCTGATTCTAGAGGAGGAAACTTACTAGAAAAGGAGAGCGAGAGTTGAATGGCTTAAAGATGAGGATCAAAACATAAATTTCTTTCAAGCGAGGGCCTCAGAAAGGAAAAAGAGAAATACTATCAAAGAGATAATGGATAAGGATGGAAAGTAGGTATAAATTTCTTTCAAACATTGTAACTTGAAAGCTCTAATATGCTATTAACAATTAGAGCTATGAGGTTTGGACTCTGAATCCATCTCAGATTCTGTTAACTCTCTCTTTGCTTAATATGCTATCTGTTATCCTTAAAAAAAATAAAATAAATAAAGTTGACAGCAATTCTGGGTTCAAAACAAAATAACATTGGCTTTGATTGTATGAAATCCATTACTAACAGTCACTAACACAAACCAAATATACCAATATAATTAGCTGTCACATTCATCAGCCAAATACATTTATTGGCTTCCAAGTTCCGAAATTGAAATTTCATGGAAAGGCTTCTGCATTGGTGTCCTGTGAGCTAGGAATTCTTTTGATACGAGTTGCATTGTAGGTCGAGACTTTGGTTTGGAACGCAGGCATGCAAATGCTACTTTCGATACAAGAATGATATCCTGCATTACCCTTCGATCCGTTGGAGGTGAGAGGCGAGTCCAATACATCAATTAGCTTTATATTTTGATGAGAAGACGAAGAGAGGAGATCTCCTGGATGCCTTCCCATTAGTACTTCTAATGCCACCACTCCGAAGCTATAAACGTCACACTTCTCTGTCACATCCATGGTGTAGGCAAGTTCTACAACAAAATAAAAGCTTTTATAATTCATCATTGCACTAGTAAAAAACAGCATAAGAAAATACGACTCTGCTACTGGTATTCTGCGGCTAGCTATATATTTAAAGGAAAAGTTATTAATTATAACTGATATTCAGAGTGTATATAAAGATGACTAAGATTCATACCTGGAGCAATATATCCATAAATGCCGGCTAATAGAGTTCGATTGGATGAGTCGGAATATAAAAGTTTAGCAATGCCAAAGTCAGCAATAACTGCTTCCAAATCTGAATTGAGTAGAATGTTGTTGCTTGATATGTCACGGTGGACAATTGGTCGTGTGCAGTTATGATGCAAGTATGACAAAGCGTTTGCCATACCCTTCACAATGTTAACTCTCTTAGTCCAATCCAAGTCAACAGCTTCATCGTCATTGCGTAGCACACAGAACAAGCTTCCCATCTCCATGTACTCATATATCAAAAACATGCATTTTTTGTGCAAACAATAACCATAAAGCTTCACAATATTTCGATGTCTTATTTGGGATAGCAGACGAGCCTCGTTGTGAAAACTTTTGAAAAAATCTAACTTGTCAGTTTCTGAACTGTGAAGCTTCTTCAAAGCAACTACTTTTCCACTGGGCAGATGTGCTCTGTAAACGCTGCCATAGCTTCCTGTTCCAATGCAATATTTGGTAGCAAAATCCTCAGTCGCTTTAATCATTTCCTCAAAGGTAATTCTACCATCAAAATTCCATATTGAGAACTCATCAGTGTGCCTGGTTTCTCTTGTCTCCGCTTTAACTTTCTTATCTCTTCGCCTATAGACAAACAATATTCCAAAAATAACGGTGAGGAATATGATGATAGGAAGAATAATCAGAAGCAAGCGAATCTTTTTGTGTTTGCCTCTGCTGCTTTTAAACTGTTGTGGGGGAGGCATATTTTTTGAAGTAATTTCTTCCCCCAGATTATTGTATGTCAATATCAAGTGAGGCACTTTTCTGACAGATTCAGGTATAGTTCCAGAGAGGTTATTCCTGGAAAGATCCAAGTTTTGGATGCGTGGAATTTCTCCAAGTTCGAAAGGTATCCAGCCACTGATAGAGTTATAGCTTAAATCAAGATCCCTTAGTTCTTTAACATTGCCTATCTCTGATGGAATGCTCCGCCTAAATGGTTGTTGCTCAATCTCAAGCTCTTCAACTTTGAGCAATTCATGACTTCTGAAGGAATTGAGCCGTTGAGTTGGTTAAAATCAAGTTCCAAATAGGTGAGATTGGTTAAATGACCAAGTGTTGAAGGAATAGCTCCAATCAGATTGTTATGAGATAGAGACAGAGATTCAAGATTTTTCATTTTTCCAACTTCTCGAGGCAGCAGACCATTAAGTTGGTTGACAGAAAGGTCCAGAGATATCAAGTTGGTCAAATTACCTATTGTTGACGGAATAGTACCTGTCATGTGATCAGTGAAAAACTATCAATATCCGGTACTGGTCAGAAAATAATATGCAGTGAAGTTTTGTAGGTTACCTATAAGATTGTTTGATGACAAGTCAAGCACTCGGAGTTTCGAAAGAGCACCAATTTCTGATGGTATGATTCCAGAAAGATATGAAAATTGGATTCTGAGACTTTCCAGGTTCGGAAAACAGGAGAAGTTGAACTGGCCAAGGTCTCCTTTGATGGAATGGACTCCGGATAAGCTTATCCTTACGATGTTTCCATCTGAATTACAAAAAATGCCAGCCCACTTGCAGTGATCAGAAGGATTGTTGGCCTTCTCCCTGCTGTTGTTCCACCAACCAGCGTTAAGAAGAGCTTCCCTTTCTATCCATATTGGTGATATTACTGATGCCTTTACAGTAATAACAGCAACTTGGGAAATAAAAATTGTAGTCCACATGACCACCACTCGGGCAACAGAGGATCCCAGTGCCATATTTAATAGCTTTTGGCTGAACTGCAGCAATGTTTAATGCAAATGTTCAAGGCTATCAGTGATTGAATTGGTGTTGCCCCAGGCAGAGTCTAAGGTATTTTTCACTTCTTATTCTCTCTTTGATTTAGACTTTGACCCTCATCAAATTTCCTAGAATCTTGCAAGCTTCAACAATCTTATCTGGACACTTGTGAGAACACCACTGAATTCAGATTTATAATCATAAAAATTAGTCCACTGTCAATATATACTTAATATGATAGTTCCAAGACCAGTCAAATAGTCAATGTAAGAGTTTCAAATACTTGGATCAGATGGCACAAAAATAAAATTTATTTTTTGATCAAACCATTTGAAGACTTTTGATAATATTAAGCAAACGATTTTATTACAATCCGTTGTAAATAGAACATAAGAATAGTCCAGGGTCAATTCTTTGAAGCTTGAACCACTCAACCAATCAATAATTTCAGAGTACAGTCCATATCAATTAAAAAAAATAATAATAATAAATATATAAAATCAGATCATAAAATAAAACCTTGTTAAGATTTTAAAACAAATATGTGTAGATGGTTTTAGAAATATGAAATAGCTTTTAATAAAGATTAGTGCCGAATTCATTCTGGTTATTTTGCTGAATAATAAGAAACAACAAACCCCAGCTTCTTCTAAACTATGGATGAATGCTTTCTTGAACAAGTTACACAGTTAGTACAAAATTCATAACTGTCATACCTGTCAATCCAGTAAATCAATGACAATATTTCTTGCATTCACTTGTGGAGTTGAATCCTCAACAATGGAGCAAACCCTTCACTCCAGAATATCAAAAACCTCTCCCTCTTTAATGAACAAAGGATCTAACGACGCAACCAGCAGTCATCACAGCAACTGTTTTTTTGTTAATCTTGCAAATGTCCCATTTATCTGCAATATCATTAACAAGAATCAGTGTTGCAAGTTGATTATTTTTAAAGTGCATTGCATATGGGCATTATTGTAAAAGAACATACATGAACTTACAAGTTGAAAGAACCTGTTTCGAAAGTGCAACAAGGAAACTGTTTATGGAGATTCCAAAATGATGAAAGTAGAGCCATGTATTTGACTTCTGATACTTTCTGTCAGTGGAGTTGTTTAAAGATTTTGGATTTGGATCCTCTCAAGTGGGCTTTTATCTAGCCCATCAATAGTTGTAAAGAATGAGATTTTTTATCTCATGTACGGTGATTCCGAACCGGAGAATCGCTATAAAGTATTGATTGCTTGTTCAATCCTGTGAATTGAATGAAATAGGATATTCTAAATTGGTCACCCTTCAAATGATGTGATTTGGTATCAAATGGTTTAAAATTTAGTTATTAGATTATGGTTCGAGTATTGGGATATATGGACAGTGAGGGGTTTTACCTATCCCATTTAAGCCCAGGTGATTTGACCGTGGAATTTTCAGCGTTTCCGAAAAAATATTGAGTTAGCAGTTGATGTCACAAATTGTCATTCCTGGGTATTATTTAGTAACATGTGAAATCTAAGACACTTGAGTTATTTGAGTTCAGGATTTGAGATTTCATTTGGGTACCATATAATATATTTTGCTTTCAAAGTTCAGTGTGGCAAGGGGATATCATCAGGTCTCAAAATATTATCTTAGGGAAAAAGAAGATACTGTGGAACAGAAAAGTAGGAATGCAAATATTCCAATAAAGCCAACAAAAATTAACAATTTGGAAAGCAGCATGTGAAGGATTATTGTCAAGAAAAACCAGACAGATATGAACAACAATAAGTGCTCATTATTCCCATCCGTAAATTTATTTTTATTGTTCAATTCTTGTTCTAAAATATCTCAAATAACATAGATTAAAAAGATGATATTCTCTCATACTGTCAATAATACAATAATACAAATGGAAGCACTTTATTTTGTCTTGAACAAGGCTTGAAACTGAAGCATCATCGATGACTAATAGTATGAAGCAGAAGTTGAAAACTTAAACACCATATGATGCTTGTAAGTCTCCCCTGGATTCACTATTGTTGAGGGGAAGTTTGGGTGATTCACTGAATCTGGGAAAGCTTGCGTCTCAAGGCAAAGCGCCGCATGAGGTTGATAGACATAACCACCTTTTCCCTTCACATCCTTCAAATTGTTACTAGTGTAAAATTGCACTCCAGGTTGGTTTGTCAACAGCTTCATCACTATTCCGGATTTCTTATCTTGTACTACTGCCACCTTCTTCATTTTGTTTCTAGTTCCAGCTTCAAGCACATAGTTAATGTCATAGCCACTCGGAAGCTTGTTGATTTTGCTTCCCACTTTGCGAGGCTTGAGGAAATCATAGGGAGTTCCTTTCACAGATACAATTCTGCCAGTGGGAATCAGTTGGCTATCAACAGGAGTGAAGTAAGAAGCAAAAATCTGGATTTCTTCAGAAAGGATATCACCACTATTGTGCCCACCTAGATTCCAGTATGTGTGTTGAGCTAAATTTACAGGAGTAGCCTTATTTAGGGCTTTGGCTTTCATTGTTACTCTCAGCTGCTTGTCTCCAACGAGAGTGTAGCCCACAGTCACATAGAGATCACCTGGGAATCCTGTGAAATACGGCAGAAACATGAATTTTTACAACAAGTCATACATACACCACTGTGATGAAAAATATTTGACAAAAAATTGGAAAAAATGAGTGAAGAAAAAATATAGCAACCTTGTTCGCCATCACAGCTACGATAGGCAAAGATAATGTGAGGAGCATGGCCTTCATTTTGATACTTCTTGACTTTCCAAACAACATCACTAAAGCCTTGTTTGCCACCTAATGTTCATATGAGAATTCTAATAAGTGATTTTTTTTTAAAATTAAAAATTTTGTCATTTTTGTAATGCGAAATACATGTACCAAGAAGCAGAATTGTACCATGAAGCATGTTTTTGCCTTCATTGGCAACTAGCTTATAATGGATTCCATCTAAAGTAAATTGAGCACCCCCGATTCTGTTAGCAACCCGTCCAACAGTTGCTCCAATGTAAGATGTATCATTCTGCATAACAATGCAAAAATTTGCATTCTAAAAAATTGAAAACTACTAGTAGCTCTTTGTTGTATCTACAGAATAAAGTCCTAGGAAATGTGCAAGAACTACAAAAAGTGTTCAATTTTATTGGATAATCCCTTTTGATCGAATGATTTGACAACAAAATAACGAGGAGATGAGGAAAGCTTTATCTTCTCTTGGATGAATATCTTAAATTTAATAAGAAAAAGATTATTATGATCTACTGTAAACTTAACCAGGAATTAGGAGTTGGATGAACATTTCAGTTGACTAGCCCGCCAATGAAGACCATTTGTTACAGTCAATGATGCTATTATTTCTTAACAGCTAGCAGTTTATGAATGTGACATACTAAAGAAAATTCATAGATCACATGATGCAGAAAGAATACAAACAGATATGATCTAAAAGCTAATATTGACATTTCAAGTCAATGAGAAAATATGATAATTACATTATTATTATTATTATTATTATTTTGGAATCATTGGACACCCCGTCATCAAATCGCCCCTTCTGGGGCTTAAGCGGAGCAGGTAAAACCCCGGCTGTCCCAGAAACGCACCCCTTGGATTTAAACCCAAAACCTTAAGGTCAGATCCTGATCCTTACATCACCAAGTCACGCCCCTTGAGGACTATGATAATTACATTTTTGAAAGCATTCTGGGAAAAAAAAAAATTAGAAAATTAGATTTCTTTTCTTTCTTAGCTGTAATTGCTATCAGAACAACACTCCACCTTTGAAAAAAGCTTTATGAAGCCTGTTCACAATTCACATAAAGTGTAGAGACTTTTAACAAATTATAATATATGATTAAATTGCTGCTGTGTGTCCCTGGCAGCCTGATTTATATTATAATTAGGAAAAAAACAAAGTTAAAAATTCAAAATGCAACTTTTTCTAATGTTAATTCTGCTATATCATCTAATCAAGGGTTTGCTTGAGATTAAAGTGCCGCCAATTTCATTACTAGTTGTGTCAACCAAACAGTATAGCTGTGAAGCTCTTAAATTAAGTTGAGCACAGTAGATACAAACATCTAGCTATATAAAAACATAAGCTGATAAACCCCAAGCTCAGTTACAAGCTGGCAGCATCTAATTTCCATATGTGCTATAGCAGCAGCTGTTTTTTGTGTGTGAGAAAGAAGAAAGAAAGAGAGGAGGCAATGGCAACAATTACAGTGAAGAAACAACCAAAAACTCACCTTGTAGTCATTGACTGAATCATATCCAAGGGCAACATCAACCAGCTTTCCTGGAAATATCAACAAATAACACGAACCATACTCTTGTCAGAGCAAAAAATAAATGGAACAAAATAACAGTTGATTCAACAGGTAACTGTAAAAAACAAACAAACCGTGCTTGTCAGGAAAAACAACAGAAATAATAGTGGCACCCCAGTTAGTGAGCTTCACAGAGAAGTTTCCCTTCTTCAGTTCATAAACTCCAACATCATCAGAAGCTACAGAGACATGAACAACAAACCCAAAAGAAAGCAACGTAACAAAACACAGCACCAGAGAACTCTTCACCATTTTTCTTACACGGAGAGTTGAAACCAGTTTGGTTCTTTTTATATCACAAGAGTTTTCTAACTACAAACTTGGATAAATTGTAAAAGGACTTCCTGAGTCTAAGAGTTTGCTAATTACAAACTTGTATAAATTGTAAGAGTTTGCCAACTATACAGCACCAGTTTGTTTTTGACCGATTGATTATTGGACTTGGCAAATAAATTTTTAAAATAACTACCAATCAAAATTTATAAAAAGCACAATACAAATTTCAGCTCTATCATTGAATCCAAATCCCGATACCACACCCTCCCTAGATACCGGGGGTTGATAATGACACCAGAGATTGGTGTGCCACGGGCTTAGGACCCTCCCCAGATACCGAGCACCCCTTGATTCGTCTCGACCATGAGCAAATCTCTAAAATATTGAACATGGCTTTCCCATTCAATTAACAAACAAGTAAAGTGGACAAGTTTTTAATTTAAAATAGAAAGTCTTATTAATATTCATGGGATCTACTGCCTTCTTATAAATCTTTGCGGGTCATTTCAAGAGAGACTTTACAATAAGCTTTTGACTCGTATATGGTCATCCAATAGTATTCTTCCGATCTGAACTTGATTTCGACGTTTCTGATCATCTTACCTGGATCCCTCCGCATCGAACTCTGTAAAAGCATCTATGTGCAATGCATGTCTTGATCGGCTACTTGCACCCTGATTTCCTAGTGGTCCACTGTCAGCTAATTTTCCCTCCACATCATCCCAGAGGGCCATAGCATAATAAGCTGAGGGCATTCATGGAAACTGACCAAGCTCACCCAGCACACCAGTTCGCTTGTCGCTCTATGGGGACTATCTTGGCCGTGAATCCGAAGATTCGACAGGTCGAACAACTGCCACAACTTCTTTAGGATGAGCTTGTTCATTCGCAAAGGATGGCGTGCAGGTTCTGCCAGCGGCTCAGTCCTAATTAGTGATTTTGAGTCACCTCTTTTACATTTCTTTCTGCAGCTCAAGGAGAACAGCTACTGGAAGTACTTCCTCAGCATCTCAACGTTCCACGGCTTCCTGAGCCGGGTTCCGTTCAGTTGTTACAAAAGACAGGCACCCGACCTGATGATTTTCACCACCCTATACGGCCCTTCCCCCTTTACATCCCCCTCCTGAACCAACTCTTCACCAGCTTTTCCGTCATAGCCTGGAGAAAAGACTGGTTCGACTCTCTCTCCTTTCTCATTTTTCCTCCATCTTTTCCATCCATTCCGTTGTCGTAGATTCTGAAGATCTACGGTTTCCCTCTTCCGCCATCATCTCAATACGTCTATTGTTTTTCGTTCTATCCCCACAGACGACGCCAACTGTTGACGGCTGATTTTCGTTCCAGAGGAAAATCCGGAAACTCGCTCCTCGAACAATCTTCCCACAACCGTGAATTTGTTTGGTTTGTTGGAAACTAAAAGCAAACTTAGCATAAGAAAGTAAACACACAAATGAAATTAGAGGATTTAACATGTTCGGCGGAATGGATCCAACCTACGTACACGGACACAAAGAAAGAGAGTTTTTATATCGTGGTCGGGTCCGTCCGACCATGGCAAAATGATTATTACAAGTGCAACTGACCTCTCTCGCGTTCACTCCCAAAATAGGCTTTTTATCTCTCTTACAAGCTTATGAGAATACAAATTACTTACCCCTTAAAAAAGTACTATCATCCCCTTTATATACTAATGAAAATGATATTATTCCACCATCCTCGTGACGTCAGCCTCGTAAGCCTATCTCTGTCAAAAGTGAAACCTGCCAAAGTGAAACCTGCCATCTGATATTTCATTTAATCACACTGTTTTAGGTACTGGCACACACAACAATTATGATACCAGCATGTATCCAATCGTGCACTCGGTGGCGTATGTCAGAGGAGAATCATCAAATTGCCCCTGACATACCTGAACTTTAGGGAGAAAACCAATTTATGTGCCATTCCTGACCAGCACAGTCCCAAGCTCATTCAATTAGTCAAGCAACTGGGGTAAATCTTATCTTGTTCTGTAGCGCTCCAGTAGCCGGATCGGACCCAAGGTCCTCGGTTTATAGTCCATGTATTGTCTTACTCCTCGGGGTGGTAAAATATTGGAGACCGAGCCCAACCACCTTGCTGGATCAGGTATCTAGCAATATCTTCGGACTACAGTATTTTGAATGTAAAATTTCCTCCATGCCCTTCTCGAGCTCTTAGCCGTACTTAGACCCAAAAATCACCATCAACAAAAACAAAACCACTTTATCTTTATCCTTAAAAGATAAAATGATTTGATATTTATCTTTTAATTTATGAAATATTTTTCATATTTTTTATTTCAAATTCTTTTATCATAATTTCAACTTTTGAAATTAAGATAAATTTGAATAAAATATTATCTTATTAATATTTATTTAATCAAATTAATCAAATATTAATTTTCTAATTATCAAAAGATGATTTTAAAAATTTTGACTTTTGAAAATATAATCCCATTTAATTAAAATTTAATTAATCAAATATTATTTTTCATAAATTAATAAATCGATACATTATCTATTGATAAATATATATTATGTCAACTTTTATCATAATTTCCAAACAAGAGTTTTATGGAATAAATAGAGTGTAAAATAATTCACAATTATTTTAAATAATTCACTATTATTTTTCTTCGCAATTATTATCATTTGAACAGTTATAGAAAATAAGGAGGGGTCCGATGGACCTATAATTCTAAGCTCCAACAATTCCGTTGATTAATTATAAACTCTTTTATCAATCAAATGAAATTATTAATTCCGTAGTAACCCCACTAAATACCCATAATTACACTCACATAATTATATAATTAATTATTCAAAGTATTAGTTCATTGATATCGTCATTACCTATGCAATGATCTTTCATAAAAGATTCGTAAATGAGATAGGTATAAAATTCATTAACCTCTCCAATTACATCTTTATTATTTACTTTCATTAGTGCTCAAGTGAATAATTAATTCATAATTTTTATGAATTTACGCGCTAATCTTTCAGGTCATGAACTAACAAACAAGTGAGTCTTATGAATGAATTTCATGTTATCAAGTTAGCATTCCCAACTATTCATCCAGCTCATTCCCAAAGTACAAGATTTACGAAATGTAATAAATACAATATCATTCCGAGTAAATCAAAAAAAAAATTAAAATAATATAGGAGTTTGCTAAATACAATGAATTAAAATCATCATATATATGATCATCATTATGATAAAATTGATGTTCTTTACTTAACAAAAATTATAAGAACATTTGAGTTTCATATGATCTTATTTAATATAATCTTATTATATAAAATACATTCATTTTTAAGTCTCTACGTATTTCAGTTTGGATAGTACTGTACCATTAATAATTGAATGAACTATATTTATGACTTTCTAATATGAAGATTCTCAACTTCAAATCATAGTCATAGATAAAATTCAACTATTACTGTTTAAATTTTATCCATACATATATGTATGTAGTATTTTACATACACATATATATTTAATTTAAAACTACATAAATAATCACGAAATTTTCATATATTATGTAAAGTAAATCAAAATAAACACACGAAATAAAATTGAATCATAAATTTATTAATCAATTATATTTCAAACACATTTATTTATCGGACATAAAAATCCCACCACAGACTTGTATAAATTGTAAAAGAAATACTTTTTGAGTCTAAGAGTTGCCAAGAATAATTGCATAAGCGGCAAATTTGAAGTGATTTTATTATGGTTTTGACCGATTGATTATTAGACTTGGAAAATAGGCAGTACATTGTGTCAGGATTCCTATTTGTCCATTTCATGGACCCTCATGCTATTTTAATATGAAATCTTCAATTGTTTTATGTACAAAACCTGATTAGATTATCATAATATTTGAAATTAAATAAGATTATCGATCTAAACATGGTCTACTAGATAGTCCAAATGCAAAGTTTGGCAAAAAGATGGTCTACAATTTAGAGATGGGTGTTTTCAATCTAGCTTTTATAAGATTATTTTATGTAGACGCTAAATTCGGTCGAGGTCTACCATCTAGAACGAGTTGAAGGGCACGAGCAAACCTACAAAATAAGGGTAGAACGAGCGAGTAGGTTACTGCCCACCGGTGTGGTGGAAGCCGTGGGCACTCCGACGCTCAAGTTAGCAAAAATATGAAAGAATCGAAGGTGAAAAGATTAAGGTCTAAGGATACCTCAACCTCAGTTTGATTGCAGTGAGGGCGGGGTATTATGTTTTATCTGAAGGTAGATGTAATGCCAAAAGATCCTCCTCTATTCCTTTGCTTCCTTCTTTTAAAGGTTCCCTGATGTGGGGTCCTTCTTCTGCCCGTTGGAGTCATTTTGAATGGTGGTTTAACTCAGGTACTTTATGTCTGATTACTGATGATCGTTTGTCTATATTCTGAAACCGTCGACTTTATGGTGATGTTTATGAATTCTGATTCTCTTTTGATTATAGTAAATGGTGTCCGTTGGTTCTCTTCATGTTAATGGATTTGGGCCCATGAAGCTTCCTTGTATGACATTTTGTTTATAGGCTGGATCCGCTAATGGGCTCCAGGTTTAGTGGTTGGTCTTGGGGTAAATGTTGATTTTATCCCTGGACCCAAATTTGGCCCGTACAGTTTGTCTCATACTCTCTAAGTCTGAAAGCCCTAGACTTGGAGAGTATCTTCGAGTAAGTCGAACGATCTTGGCAGTGGTCCAAAGCTAATCTACGTCCCATCGTACGGACTGAGAGGAAGAATTCAGGTCTCCATTTGCTTTTGACTAGAATCTATGAGGCGTCACTGGCTTGACCATAATTGTCGAAGGCTTTGGGAATTTTCCCAATCGACATGTTGGTATGGACAGAAGAAGTCCAGGTATCACTGTCGACATGTCGTCTGGACAGGGAATTCGATAATTCTATCTGACCGGGCATGAGTCATCATGGGGATGTCCCCGGTCGACTGAACCAGGTGATGGTTCCGAACTAATTTTATTCGACATATCGTATGTTACGAGTGAATCCCTTCATTCTATTTGACTCAACATGAGTCATCTGGGGTATGTCACTTGTCGACTGAACCAGATGATGGTTCATGAGTAACTTCACTCGACATGTCGTTTGTAACGAGTGAATTCCATAACTCTATTTGACTCGACATGAGTCATCTGGGGTATGTCACCGGTCGACTGAACCAGATGATGGTTCAGAAGTAACTTCACTCGACATGTCGTTTGTAACGAGTGAATTCCATAACTCTATTTGACTCGATACGAGTCATCAGGGGATGTGCCCGGTCGACTGAACCAGATGATGGTTCAGAGGAAATATCACTCGACATGTCAAATATTACGGGTGAATTCCTTTATTCTATTGACTCGACACGAGTAATCTAGGGGATGTCCCTGGTCGACTGAACCAGATGATGGTTCATGAGTAATTTCACTCGTCGAGTGAATTCCATAACTCTATTTGACTCGACATGAGTAATCTGGGGCATTTCCCCGGTCGACTGATCCAGATGATGGTTCAAGAGTAATTTCACTCGACATGTTGAATGTTACGAGTGAATTCCATAACACTATTTGACTCGACATGAGTCATCTGGGGCATGTCACTGGTTGACTGAACCAGATGATGGTTCATGAGTAACTTCACTCGACATGTCATTTGTAACGAGTGAATTCCATAACTCTATTTGACTCGACATGAGTCATCAGAGGATGTTCCCGATCGACTGAACCAGATGATGGTTCAGGGGGAATTTCACTTGACATGTCGAATGTTACGAGTGAATTCCTTTATTCTATTTGACTCGACACGAGTCATCTGGGGGATGTCCCCGGTCGACTAAACCAGATGATGGTTCAGGAATAATTTCACTCGACATGTCGAATGTTAGGAGTGAATTCCATAACACTATTTGACTCCACACGAGTCATCTGGGGGATGTCCCCGGTCGACTGAACCAGATGATGGTTTAGGAATAATTTCACTCGACATATTTCCTCATTCGACACTTAGATTATCTCCCCGTCTCTTTCTAGTCATCAATTGCAAACCCTAGTGTGGATTACGAGGAGTTTTTGGCGGGAATTTTGGCACCAATTTAAGTAGTGTGTATAAAAGAGCTTTGGATACTTCATTTTGCCTCATTCGGAAGTCGAGTAAGGAGAGATATCAAGTATTTCAAGGTAACTCTTCGAAAACTTCCTCTAGTTCTTCAATTTCTTTAAACATTCATAGTATTGATTCAAGATTTTCTTAGGTAAAATTGGTTGTTTGATCTTTGGGTTTGTGTGAATTGTTTTAAAATTGTGTTCGTGGGTTTTGATATTTAGGAGGTGGGTTACTAATGAGTTTAGTTGTTTATATGCTTGTCGTTTGGAAGATGTCGAGTGGAGAATCCTTAGGCAGCTTAAGTGCCAAGATTGATAGTTATGTCGAATCGTCAAGTGAGACCAATGAGGATGAAGTATACAAAGATTGGTCGTACCAAGAGTTGATCGAGGGTGGCGTAGTTACCCTGGTTAGGCCTTCTCAAGAGACCCCTACCGAGGCCAAACCACTAAGGTCTTTACCCGTTGTTGGGGAGCCGAGTGACTTTCCTTGTACGAGTGAACCTACTAACTTATTATCTAAGAATCCTGCTAGTCGAATGACTGGGAAAGTGTTAAGGGAACTCAAGTGCATGTATAGGTTTCCTGATTCTCTGGAACTCTGGGTGCCTTCGTTGAATGAAAGAATCGATTACAAGGTTCCGAGATGGATGACATTCTACGTACATCCATTTTTTGTGGGATTGAGAATTCCTATTCTGAGACTGGTTTGGGAGGTTTTGGATCATTTTAAAGTTGCTCCTTCACAGCTGATGCCAAATGCGTGGAGGATTTTATTATCGATTGAATATTTGTCTTTTGAGTTGGGAGTACTCTTTGAAGTAAAGGATGTTTTAGAGACGTACTACCTGAAGGAGAATTTGAAGGAGAAAGGAAGATATACATTGATCCTTCGTCAGAGAAAGAAGCATTTAGTTACTAGATTGCCGACTAATGATAGGGGAAATTGACAGTCCTATTATTTCTTTGCAAAGGGTGAGGGTATATTTGGATTGACTGAGGCTGGTCGAATCCCAGAGTTTTGGTGTTTACCGAGTGAGTAACGTTCTTTCTATAAATTTTAATCCCTGAATCATACTTGCGTATTTGAATAACCATGTGCTTGTTGCTGAAGATCCTTTACGAAATAAGTCATTCGTCACGACTGCACATACAATCTCCAACACCAAAGCCATTTTATCCCTGTCGGCCGAGGAAAGACATTGTAAGACCATCTTAGCAGAAAAGAGATTAAGGGCAACTCCATTGTGGAAGGAGATTTATCATCGAGAAGGATGAGGTAAAGTTCTGGCCTCCTGTAATGACGTTTTACTCATGATTAATTGTAGATGGTCGTGTCGAATATTATATGGAAAGTCTAGATATCGAGATCCCCTAAAATCTGAAGAACTTTTATGCGTAGAGGAAATGATGACTGGACCATTCACAGTAGCTTCACTTGACGAGATGAAGAGCCGGAGGAAGTCGAGGAAGTCGAAGAAGAAAAAACCAGAAGTCGAAAAAGAAACTGGAATTCAGAAAAGGGAAGTAATTTCAAGTGAGAGAGTAGCAGAGAAGGTGAAGTCGACCGAAATGATTTATGCGGGGAAGAAAATGAAGTCTACTACCGAAGCGAAAGAGGACTCTGATAACCTTATCTTAATGGTTCCACGAGAGTCGACTGTAATTTTTGATCCTTCAAGCGTTGATTCATTCGTGGAAGGGCTTCTTATGGAGGGCAATGAAGTGAGGTTAGCACAAATCGGCCCGGTGGAGGCTATGAAGAAAGCCATTGCCTTGAATTATCAAGTGAGTAGAATATTTTTTTTTTTCCGAATGACATCCTGACTCGGGCTGTTCAGGCGCTGGAGTGCAGTCTGTACATGTGGAAAAATACGGAATCCAGTCAGAGGAAGATCAGGGAGCTGGAGAAAGCTTTGCCAGCAGTGAGGAAGGAATCTTCAAATCTGAAGTCCAGGTTGGTCGCTTCTCAAAGGAAGGAAAGAGGACTTGAGAATGAGCTGAAGGAGGTTAAGGCAGCTTTAAAGTTGGAGAAAGAAACGGCTGAGCTAACAATTGATAGCTACAAAGAAAGTTTTGAAAATGTAAAGAAAGAAAATGAATTACTATTAGAGTAAATGGAGGACATCGTCATCGATTCCATGATGAAAAATAGATGTGATTTAATGAGGGAATATCTTGCTGGAAAACATGTAGACTGGAGGCCTGAGAAGTGGATTGGAGAATATGAAAGACGTGAAGCCGGTATTTCTTCGTTGATGAAGGACGATGGTGAAGAAAAAAGGCTGGAGGTTGAGTCGAAGAAGGATGAGGTGGAGCCGGATGCATTTACTGTTGCTGAAATGGAAGAGGTCGAAATATATTTAGAGGGAGAAGATGTTGGTCCGGAAGCTGTCGAGACTCAAGAAGATGTTCCTGCCAGTCTTCCTACAGCTACCGATGAAGGACCAGCCATTGTCTTAGAAGTTTAACTTTGAACATTTTTTATGAAGTTGGACTCAATGGTCATATAGGAAGGCGAAAGATGAAATTTTGAACAATCAACTTTGTGTATATATCGGATGATATTTCAATGAACGAATGTTTATTGCAGCTAATTGTGTATGACTAATACAAATTTCCTTATTTCATACTTATCACAACAGCTAAATATTGGAAAAGATAATTGCCTTGAAAAACAACAAAACATAAGTGCCTTGAAAAACAACAATACATAAGTGTTATCAGATGAATCGCTTAAGATGGATTGTGTTCCAACTGTTACGCACGGGAGTCCCCTCCATGGTCTATAGCTTGTAGGCTCCTCTCCCGACAACTTTCGTGACGAGGTATGGGCCTTCCCAATTTGGACCTAACTTTCCATCTCTAATTTCCTTAGTGTTCTGGAACACTCTCCGTGGTACCCAATCTCCTTCCTTGAAAGTTCTACTCCTGACGTTTTTGTCGAAGAATCTGGCCATCCTCTGCTGATGAGCAGCCAGTCGAATGGAAGCTCGGTCCCTTATCTCATCTACCATGTCGAGATTGAAATTCATCAGCCGATGATTATTTTCTTCATTGAGCCATTGGTAGCGTGGGGACGAGATGACTTCTTCGGTTGGAATTACTGCTTCCGTTCCAAATGCCAAAACGAAATGAGTTTCACCCGTCAAAGATCTTACTGTCGTCTGGTATGACCATAACACTCCTGGAAGTTCATCCGCCCAAGCACTTTTAGCCTACTCCAATCTCTTCTTCAAAATGTTCAGGATCGTCTTGTTGGACGATTCGGCCTGGCCGTTCGCTTGTGGAAAGCATGGGGTTGAGAAGCTCAATTTTATACCCCAGTTCCTGCAGAAGTCTTGAAAATGATGGATGATGAATTGAGAGCCGTTGTCGGTCATAATTTCTCTTGGTATGCCGAATCGACAAATGATTTTTTTCCAAACGAAAGTTTGAGCTTTCTTTTCGCGTACTCTAACGAATGCTTCAGCCTTTATCCACTTCGAGTAATAATCTATCATCACAAGCATGTAGATGCATTATCCAGGAGCGGTTGTGAGTTTTCCTACTATGTTCATTCCTCATTTCATAAACGGCCATGGAGATAGAATGGGATTTAGTCTTTCTGGTGGTAGATGGGGAACTGAAGCAAACCTTTGACACTTGTCACACTTTTTAGCGAATTCAATCGAGTCAATCCTCATTGTTGGCCAGTAATATCTTGTCGAATGGGCTCGAAGAGCCAAGCTCCTACCGCCAGAGTGGTTCCCATTTTCCCCTTCATGTAACTCTGCTAATACATGCTGCGCTTCGTCCCGTGTGAGACATTTCAAGTAGGGTCGTGTGAATGATCTTCTTAGCAGCTGACCGTCGAACATAACGAACCTCGCAGATTGTCTCTGGACTTTTCTGGCTTGCACTCTATCTTCTGGAAGCATGCCTTCTTGTAGATACTTGACGATGGGCTTCATCTAAGTGTCGAATGAATCGACAGTTGCAACGATTATTTCTTCCTTCCAGATTGCCAGCCAGCTCATATACAGTACTGGTACTGTTCGTGGTTTATCCCCCTCCATTGTCGATCCGAGAGTTGCGAGAGCATTTGCTTGGGAATTTTCGCTCCGTAGGACTTGGGTTATGGAGAATTCTTCGAACGTCAACTGTATATCATTCACCTTTTGTAAGTAGGAAGCCATTGCTTGTCCTCGAGCATGATAGGATCCCTGGATCTGGTTGACAATCAACTGAGAGTCGGTCTTCACTTCTATCTTCTCGGCTCCCAGTTCTTTTGCTAATGATAACCCAGCGATCAACGCTTCGTACTCTGCTTCGTTGTTGGTAACCTTGAATCCGCACTTGATAGGTTGTTGTAAAATATCGCCTGCCAGGGAGGTGATCATGATTCCAAGGCGCAGCTCTTTTTGTTACTGGACCCGTCGACTGCTAACTTCCAAGAAATTGTCAGCTGAATGGAATAGACCTCGCTCTCAACTGATGCAAGTAGGCCGGGAGTGAAGTCGGCAACAAAATCAGCCAATGCTTGAGATTTGATGGCCGTCCTAGGCTGGTACGTTATGTCGTGTTCTCTAAGTTCAATCGCCCACTTCATCAATCTCTCTGACAATTCTGGTTTATAGAGTATACTTCTTAAAGGATATGTCGTGTATACCGTGATCAGATGTCCTTGAAAGTAGGGTCTGAGCTTTCGTGCGGCTGTAACTAGAGCGAATACCAACTTCTCCATTAATGGGTAGCGCGATTCTGCTCCGACCACTGCTTTACTCACGTAGTAAACTGGTAGTTGAGTATCTGTCTCATATCTCACTAAAACTCCGCTAACCGTGTGCTCTGAAACTCCCAAATACAAGTAGAGCCTCTCATTGTCGAGTGTTTTCGACAACAGGGGAGGTGTGGTGAATTCGATCGAGGTCCACAATAATGAACGAGTTGAAGGGCACGAACGAACCTATAAAATAAGGGTAGAACGAGAGAGGAGGTTACTGTCCACCAGTGTGGTAGAAGCCGTGGGCACTCCGACTCTCAAGTTAGCCAAAATACGAAAGAATCGAAGGTGAAAGGATTAAAGTCTAAGGATACCTCAACCTCAGTTTGATTACCGTGAGGACGGGGTATTATGTTTTATCTGAAGGTAGATGTAGTGCCAAAAGATCCTCCTCTATTCCTTTGCTTCATTCCTTTATAGGTTCCTTGATGTGGGGTCCCTCTTCTCTCTGTTGGAGTCGTTTTGAATGGTGGTTTAACTCAGGTGCTTTATGCCTGATTACTGATGATCGTTTGTCTATATTCTGAAACCGTCGACTTTATGGTGATGTTTATAAATTCTGATTCTCTCTTGATTATAGTAACTGGTGTCCGTTGGTTCTCTTCATGTTAATGGATTTGGGTCCATGAGGCTTCCTTGTTTGACATTTTGTTTATAGGCTGGATCCGCTAATGGGTTCCAGGTTTAGTGGTTGGCCTTTGGGTAAATGTCGATTTTATCCTTGGACCCAATTTGGCCTGTACATTTTATAATTTAAAAGTTCATGGATATTTAATCAAAATTTTAAAGTATTTTTTAAACTCTTGCTGCATCTGATTAAGATTTAAAAAGTCCATGTAGCCATAAATTTTATTTAGTCAGGCCAAATTCAAAATTTATTACCATTATTTTTCAAAAATTCAGATATAATATATAACACAATAATTATAATATTTAAATATTTAATTTATAATATTTTTATTATTAAAAAAGAATTCATGTAATGAAAATGATATATAATAATTTTATTTTCAATTAATGCTTTTTTATTACTTATAAAAATTTTAAGATGAAAAATTTAAAAGATTTAATTCTATAATATACTTATATTGCTTTCTCTTAAAAGAATAATTATTAAGAAAAAAATGAAAAAAATGAAAAAAAAAAAAAAAAAAAAAAAAAAAAACTCATTCTCTTTTATTATACTATTATTCAATGTGGGTGATTAATTTTTATGAAATATTCAAAATAATTAGATAAATTTCTAATAATTGTACTGTTATATTAGAGATAAGTTAGTAATTTTTTAAAATTAGTTGGATCATTAACATAGTTTTAAAACTTAACTGGAATACTTTCATAAAATTGAAAGAAATTAAAATCAAATATAAAATAACATGTTAAAATTTTTCAAAATCTAGTTACAATATGGAGATATTCAAAAGTTTAGTGAATGTAGAATTTTGAAGGATTTCATTAAATATTGGATTTTGAAAGATTTAAAAAAAAAAAAAATTAAAAATCCATTGAAATCTCTTATTCACAATAGGTATTTTCCATTTCATTAATAAAAAAGTCATCAAATTGAAATTTTAGATATCATATGCACCGACAAAACTAAATGTGACATTCCCCCACATGAGTAATAAACTGAACCGAAAAAAGAATAATTCTTGAAAATGATATTTATATTTCTATTGGTGAGCGGTTAGTATATCTATATTTACCGTCCTATATCTTATGTTTGAGGGTTACTAGGAGCTTTATGAGCGTTTTGAGGAGTTCATTGTGTTTTTGTAGGATGAGATACATATGGAAAGACACGAGTTTGAAACGTTGACAAATCAAGGTTTTTTGCACCAATGACCTCCTAATATGCACAGCCTTCAGTATTTTGACAATAACTCTTTCATACTATGTCCATATGCATTGGTTCATATTGCGTTGGAAATAAGACTCAATTTTCTATAATTTTTTAGTTTATGCTAAAGACTGAATCGAACTCAATCATAGTAAAAAATGAGCTTGAAAATATATTGTCGCGCCAATATCATCAGAATCAACAAAACACATGCTACCACATATCGTCATGCCAATGAATCCATATTGGCGTGACAATATGCCCGGTAATCCTATTTTAAGTTGAATTCCTATGTTTTAAAGAAGGAAAGCTCTCATGACCTCCTATATAAATACAAGTTCGGTTATAAACCTAAATATCATACTTATAAAATACTTTTGGAGATTAAAGAGTATAGAAGAACACCTAAAGGAATGCAAGAACGATATTCTCAACCAGTATTGGTGATTGAAGTAGAAGACTGCAACAAGGGTTCTTTTTGTCTCTTCTTTTCTAGTTTTATCTTAATGAGTTTCTGGCTTGTAATAATAATTAGTATGTGCTTATTGAACATTATGAGTAGCTAAATCATTGATCTAAGGTTGTGATGGATCTTAAGAATAATGTTTAATTAATTTGCATCTTTTTATTCTTTTGAGTGTGTTCTTAGATTATTTATTATTTTTTGTGTTGAATGTGTTTTATTGTCTGGCCAACAATAGAATATTTGTGGTCAAAACCTAGGAACCTGAAAAAAGAAATTTGGATTTAGCCTTGGGAATAAAAGTGTTTTATCTAATTCTACTAAATAGATTTCCATGTAGGATAGAAATATACCTGCAGGGCATGCGTATACAATATTAAAACTTAATCTTAATGAATTTGGTTTAAGTTAGTTAACATAGACATATAGTTGACTGGCTTATACATAATATTTCTACCTGACTATAGAAAGAAACTTGTAGAGAATGTAGCGTTCTAAGTTAATAATCCTTAACAATAACTCAATTGAATGAAAAGTGCAATAATTCATTGTTTGCGTGCTTAAATGAAGTTATAGCCTTATGTTCTTCTATTGCATAAGGATTTTCCAAAGTTGTTTATTTAAGCTTTTCAGTTTATTAGCTTAATCAAATCTCACTGACATCAATTGTTTAGTTTTAATTAAATTAGGTCTAGTTTTAATATTAATAGGATTAATAATAATTCTCTGTGGGTTCGACATCCGACTTATTATCTATATATTACTTGAGCGATATGTGCGCTTGCATGCGGTAATAAAATCGTGATCAAATTTTTTGCGCTGTTACCAATGACTTATTTTATTTTTCGTTATTAATAGTAAGACTAAATACTTACTTGCTTAAACTAAAAACAACTTTTTCTTTTTCCTTTTCATTTGTCTTTTATTTTATTTTTAATTTCAGGTAATTGAGCATTTATATGAGAAGAAGTCAAAGCCGTGAACTCCATACGATATCCAAATAAGTTGATTCAAGTTGCGTTGGAAATAAAAATCAATTATCTATAATTTTTTAGCTTACACCAAGGACTGAATCATACCCAATCATGATAAAAAAAAGAGCTTGAATATGGAGAAGCTTTCTGCCTCATGTTGGCATGACAATATTAACTCATTGTCGCACCAATATCATCAGAATCAACAAAACACATTCTGCCACATATTGTCACGTGGATGAATCCATATTGGCGCGACAATATACCCGGAAATCCTATTTTGAGTTAAATTCATATGTTTTTAAGAACGAAAACTCACAGGACCTCATTTATAAACACAAGTCCGTTTTTAAACCTAAATATCATACTTCTAACATACTTTTGGAGACTAAATGATATAGAAGAATACCTAAAGTAAGATAAGAATGAGATTCTCAATTAGTGCTAGAGATTGAAATAGAAGACTGTAACGAGAGTTATTTCTGCCTTTTCTTTTCTAATTTTATCTTTGTGAGTTCTTGGCTTGTAATAATGATCAGTGAGTGTTTATTGAACAATATGAGTAGCTAAATCATTGATTTAGGGTTGTGATGGATTTTAAACACAGTTTTAATTAATTTGCATCTTTTTATTCTTTTGGGTGTGTTATTGGATTATTTATTATTTTCTGTGTTGAATATGTTTTATTGTCTAAACAACAATAGAATAGTTGTGGTAAATCGTAGGAACTTGATAAAAAAAATTTGGGTTTAGCCTTGAGAATAATAGTGCATGATCTAATTCTGCTGAATAGATTTCTGTGTAGGATAACAAGGCATGTGTAACCGATCTTAATGAATTTGATTTAAGTTAGTTAACATAGACATATGGTTGATTGGCTTATTCAGAATATTTCTACATAGCCATCGAAAGAGGCTTTTAGAGAATGTAGCATTCTAGGTTAATATATAATCCATAACAATAATTCAATTAATGAAAAGTACAATGATTCATTGTTTGCGTGCTTAAGTGAAGTTACAACCTTATGTTATTCTCTTGCATATGATTTTTCAAAATTATTTATTTACTGTTTATTTAAGGTTTTCAGTTTTTAGTTTAATCAAATCTCTCTCACGTCAATTGTTTAGTTTTAATTATGTTAGGTCTGGTTTTTATATTAATATGATTAACAATAAGTGTTATTGGGTTCGACATCTAACTTATTGTCATTATATTACTTGAGCGATACGTGCGTTTGCTTGCGGTAATAAAATCGCGATCACCTATTTTTTAATTCAAACTAATTTAATAAATTTATTCTTCTCAACTATTCTTAGGTTTTATTTTTAGGGTTGGATGATATTGGATATGTGAATGTGATTGTAGTTTGTGATTTTTGGTTCATGCATGTGTTCTTGTTGAAGGACTTGGGTGACATGAATTCTTTTGATAGAATTTACTTCAATTGAGCAATCTATAAACTTATTAATTAAATATATATATAAAAAAAACACTGATAAAATAATTGTTTAAAATATGTGAGAACTGAGATAAAATTAAAACAATACATATATATACACACACAGAACACACACAAAAATCAATTAAGAAAAGAAAGTGTTCTTATTCTCTAGCCAAGTCAAAGCAGCAAGTAAAAAGCTACTAAATCCCATCACATGAGATTTTATAAGAACTTACGCAGAACCCTCCTAATGCCCTAATGCAATAAGCAACTCAGGGATCCATTTCAATGAGGCTTCCTGAACACCACCAAAATATTTGTGTCCTCCATCTATCCATCTTCTGTCTGCTGCTCACCTTCATAGCCTCTGCAGATTCTGCTGTAAATCTCTCTCTCTCTATCACACACCCCACACATGACGCAAAGTAACATATATAGATAAATTTTCATTTGATGTTTGATTTTATTTGCAGGGTAACATACAAAATACTGCTCAAAATTGGCCAAATCATGGAGGAGATTTATACAACAGGAGATATGCAAACAAAGAGAAAAAGATCAGCCCAGCAACGGTCTCCAGGCTAAATTTAAAATGGCAATTCTATGCAGGGAGTGACATAAGTGTAACTCCAGCAATTTTTAACAGCACCCTTTACTTTCCCAGCTGGAATGGCTACCTCTATGCAATTAAAGCAGCTGATGGATCTCTTAATTGGAAACAGAACTTGCAAAACCTGACAGGATTTAACAACCCTGGTTTCACTCTCAATGTTAACTCGACGGTGTCGAGATCAACTCCAACAGTTGCTGGAGATTTGCTCATTGTTGGACTCTGGGGACCTGCTGTTGTTGTTGCTGTGAAAAGATCAAATGGGAAGCTTGTTTGGAAGACCAAGCTTGATGATCATGCCAGAAGTTTTATAACCATGTCTGGAACTTACTACAAAGGGTTAGTTTTTGCCTTTTTTCATTTACTCTTCAATTTTTCTCTTTTAATTTTTAGCAAACACAACTTGGTTTATCTCATACATATTTTAACTTGATTTTGATGTGCCATTTGCATAATGACACTTATATATTTATTATTTTACTTCTTTATATAAATATTGAAGTGTCAGAACCTTGGACAACTCGACTTTCAATGGGTAATATTAAAAGATAAATACATCTGGACATGATATATCTTCAAATTGTGTTTCGTCTTATATGTTGTCTTGATAGTGCATTATCGAAGACAGAGATAACATGGCTCCCGATTTCCATGTTCATTTATATCAAAATTACAAATTTTGTCAGATGTATACATGTATGAAAATATGAATTTAAGCTGTGAAGTCCCCAATGGTGTACTGTTCAGGATCTTATTTTGAGGTTTTAGGTTCGAATTTAGGGAGTACGTTTATTGTAAGAGCATAGGACAGTCGGGGATTTTACTTGCTCCGCTTAAGTCTGGAATGAGTGGTTTGGCGGCAGGATTTCCATCGATTCTAGCAAAAAAAAAATACTAATATGTGAAACCCGAAAAGATTTTGACATTAATTTATAAATAATTACAATCAGACAGTTCAAATATGTAATTTAAAATGTAACATCCCCAGTAGTAGAGAATAATGTACATTTATTTCATCTGTTTTATGTAGCACATAAAAACTTTATGATGTTGGTAAATAATTTTGCCCAGGGCATACTATATTGGAACATCTTCAATAGAAGAAGGCCTAACCTTTGAACTTTGCTGCACCTTCCGGGGCAGTCTAGCCAAATTAGACGCCAAGACTGGCAGGATCCTGTGGCAAACCTTCATGCTGCCGGACAATTTCGGAAAGCTCAATGAATACGCCGGAGCAGCCATATGGGGAAGCAGTCCATCAATTGATCCTGTCAGAAACCATGTCTATATTGCCACTGGGAACCTCTATTCAGCACCACTTCATGTACGCCAATGCCAGGAAAAAGAAAACAATCAAACAACACCATCTAGTCCGGACAAGTGTATTGAACCCGAAAATCACTCAAATTCAATCCTGGCACTTGATTTAGACACTGGGAAAATTGTGTGGTATAAGCAGTTGGGAGGATATGATGTGTGGTTTGGTGCTTGTAACTGGCATTTGAATCCTAATTGCCCCCCTGGACCTAGCCCTGATGCTGATTTTGGAGAGGCACCAATGATGCTTAGCGTATATGCTAATAAAGTCAAGCATGATATTGTAGTTGCTGTCCAGAAAAGTGGCTTTGCTTGGGCTCTATATCGGGATAATGGCAGCCTCATCTGGTCTATGGTAAGTTCAGACTCTGTTTACAGAGTCAGTTTTAACTAGAGGTCTTGTATTCTAATCCCTTGCCTGATTGGTAACCAAAAGTCTTTTATCTGTAGGAGGCTGGACCCGGAGGCCTAGGTGGAGGGGCAATGTGGGGGGCGGCCACGGATGAGAAAAGAATCTACACCAACATTGCCAACAGCCAACATAAAAACTTCACTCTCAAGCCATCAAAGAACTCCACCATTGCTGGTGGATGGGTGGCAATGGATGCTTCCAACGGCAATGTCCTATGGTCTATGGCTAATCCTAGCAATGGCACCGCCCCTGGACCTGTTACTGTTGCTAATGGTGTCCTGTTTGGTGGATCTACCTACCGACAAGGACCAATCTATGCAATGGATGCCAAGACAGGAGAAATCTTGTGGTCATATGATACTGGAGCTACGATCTATGGTGGTGCTTCAGTGAGCAATGGATGCATTTATATGGGGAATGGGTATAAGGTTACTGTTGGATTTGGTAATAAGAACTTTACTTCTGGAACCTCACTATATGCTTTCTGTGTCTAATAAACCACTTTGAATGTAAGCACTAGTACTAAATCTTGCTATTGTTCAAAAGCTCAAATGTTCTTGTTTAGTCCCAATGGTGAGTATTTAGTAATCAATTATGTGTTTGAACTGACTAATTACCAGTCAGCTAACTATCTGTCCATATCATCACCATAATAACTGACAATCAAATATATTGACACAAATATGCTAAAAGCCTCTAAATCCCACCATATGAGTTAATAGTTATAAAATCACTTTGACAGAAATCCAGGGATGGCGGTGGGTAGGGTTTGGTGCAGGTTTGTCATTATCAAACCCACACCCGCATATGTAAATAAATTACCAAAACCGCACCATATTCATTGCGGGTTTTAATTTTCATTACCAAATCTGCACCCGCATATAAAAATAAATTACCAAACTCGCACTGGTACCTGGCGGATTTTCTGCGGGTTCTTAAAATATTGAATTCCCTTGTGCTCTTAATAATACAATCTTTTTAATTAAACATTGATACTGTTTTATAACATACAAAAGAGAAAGTATTTTACAGTTTATAAATTTTGATACATAAATAAATGTTTAAAATATTTATAACATAATATCAAATTCATATCATCACAATTACATCTATGAATCACTAGCTGAATATCATTCATTATGTTAAATTCATATCATCAAAGTTGTTGAACCATGACCAGAAGCAATTCAAAAATATTAAGAGAGCGCAATTCAAAAATTATAAATTAGAGAGCCCCTTTATATGAGGGTTTTTTCCCCCTAAAAATATAAAACAAAAAAATTAAGCTTGCGAGTATCCGCTGATTTTGCTTAATTACCAAACCCGCAGCGGGTTTTGTTTTAAATTACCAATCCTGCAGCGGGTTTTGTTTTAAATTACCAAACCCGCTTAAATATTTACCGAATCCTACCCATTACAGGCGGATTTTTACGGGTTTGTGGGAGAAATTGTCATCCCTAGACATAACCTTCCTAAAGCAATAAGCACTTTCAAGGATCCATTTCAACGGAGCTTCCTAAACTAAACACCACAAATATAAATAAATAAATAAATATATATATATATATATATATATATATATATATATATATTCGTGACGATACATGCGAAGTACTAATAATACTTTGTCGTGTATTTTTTTAAAAAAATATTTTCCACGACAAAGTACTATTACTTTACGTGCATCCGCACGAAAAATTCATGCGAGCATCCGCATAGGAGAATGACACTTACACACACACACACATATATATTTGTTGACGATATTTTTTCTGTAACATCCCCGATTCAGAAGATGTTAACTGCAGGGAATAGGCCGTATTATTCCCCTGAGCCTCTGACTTTCCCACCATAAAACAATAATAATACTCTTTTATTAATCAAAATCTTAAACATGGGACCAACGCCCAAACTCATCAACATAAAATATAAACTTAATATTTATGATTGTAAATTTAATAACAGTTGCTTACAATGACTATCACATTACTCAAGACTTATACATGACTTCTGACTGACACTGACTGACTCCAACTGGACTCTTACTCTTTGACTTGGACTGGTGGACTCCAAACCCTAGTGACTGCATCAGTATCCGTCCTCCCGAGCTCGTCCTTCGAGAACACCTGCAAAACCAGAAAACTGAGAGTGAGGAGGGTTAGATCGTTGTAAGATCTAAGTGAGTGGACAAAAAAATTGAAATACTGAAATAAAAACATTTGGATTTAAAACCCAAGTTTCAGAAATGACTTTATATAAAAGCTCTTTTCGGAAAACTTTGTCTGAAATCCCTTTTATAATCTTGTAATTCTTAAATCTGCTTTCTCAAAACTGTTTCTAAAATCTGTTTCTGAAAACTGTTTTCTGAAAATCTGATATCTGAAAACTGGTCTGTATCTGAGAAACTTGACGTATGGGGGTGTTACGTATCGCCGTCCCCCCATACGCCTAACTAGAGCTAGAAGTACAAATCCATGACTTTGGGGCGTTACGTATCGCCGTTCCCCAAAGCATGCCACTACTGTCCCTGAAACCAGTGGTCTTGGGGCGTTACGTATCGCCGTCCCTCAAGCCCTTGAACTAAAACTGGGGGTGCGGATCTATGCTACCCTGCAAGTTCTGAACTAGGATCTGAGGGCGTTACGTATTGCCGTCCCCCAGTCCTCTACATGTGCGCATGTTCTCTATCCATCAATTCCATGTCTGTACAAGTTACATACTGAGGTGGGTTTTTCCTTCATGCCTCGAAAATCATAAATCACAAGCTTTTAAAATTGCTTTTCTAAAACATTTCTTATAAAACATACTCTTTCATAAATAACTGTGATCAAACGGCTAACGCCTTAAATACGTAAAAATAAGTCTTATATGAAAAATTACATAATGAAAATCAGCTTTAAAGGATAGTGTCCACTCACTGGTTTGGAATTCGGCTAGCGTAACGTCACTGCGCCGAAAGGATTTGTGATTCCTGCGATAACTTTTAATGGGTAACTTAGTTAGAATACACATATCGTAAAATTCATTTCGAAATTATTATCGCTACAAGGGTTTTTCAATTAACACATGGTGATTTAAGCGTATAAAAGGGTAATAAGAAGTTTTTTGGGTGGCCTCTAGAATCTCTAATCGTCATTGGATTGGTAAAAATTATGTCCTAGAAAAATGGCCGTGCATCGCGACGCCAGGACATGCGCGTCGCGACGCGGCCTGGAGAAAATCAAAACAGAGGGCTGGGTTTTGGTTCGCGTTGTGACGCGAACAAGACAGAACCGAATATGGGGTCTGTTTCTAGAACGCATCACAATGCAAAGTGTGTGGCGTCGCAACGCAAGGCCAGTTTCAGGCCTAAAACCAACTCTCTCATGCTTAACTTGTTTTAAACACTTCACATATCAACACCACTACTCCCACGACTACTCAAACTTCAATATGTAAACTTCATAATCCAATTTTAATCTTCTAATCTCATAGCCCCTATTTAGCTCAACACTTAGGGTTTCTTTTAAAGTTGGGACAACTCATTACACAATCAACTTTCATGCCTATATTCTCATCAAATGGAACTCCAAGCATGATATTATCATCATATCATTCATACTATAAAAATTAAGAATTCAAGATTTGGGTCAACAATATCTAACCTTATTTCTTGTGTTTTCTTTATCTACCAAAATTCCCATGCATTGTGAAGCCTTTCTTCTAATTCTTCTTTTCTTCTTCCCTTATTCTTCTCTTCTTCTCTTCTTTTTCTTTTTCTTCTTCTTCTCTTCTCTTCCTCTCCCACGTTTCTCTCTTTTCCCTCTTTGCTAATTTGTTGAAACCTTGAATAGTGCTTCTTTATATACAATGGGTTGTTTGATATTTGGAAAGATGTAGAAAAATATGGAAATTTGGAGAAAATTGGAGACTTTTCTAGATAAGTCCGCATACTATTCATTCAGATATTTGACTTGTATTTTTGTCATATTTCTGGTTCGAATTTGGAAAATTGTTCGACACGGAAGTTGTGGATCTCGATCTCAGCTTTCCAATGATATAAAGTTCATAAATATTAGAGTTCGTATGAGAACGTTATGGCCTAAATACTATAGGCTGTCTGGAGTGGTATATTGTAACATCTAATATCAGATTCTCGAAGAATCTACCGATAGTCATCTCATGAGAGCATATATTTCCAAACATTGTTTACATTTCGTAACACTCATCTCACAGTGAAACAGTAGTTAAAATCCCCGGTCGTTACATTTTCGTTCCAGAGGCAATTCGGGAAGATCACTCATCGAACAAACCTCCCTCAATAGTGAATTTGTTTTGTTTGTTGGGAACCAAAAGCAAACTTGGAAAAAGATAGAAACAACAGACAAAACAAAGAGTTTAACGTGGATCGGTGGAATTGATCCAACCTACGTCCACGAGTGCAAAGGAAATAAACTTTTTATTATGAGCTCGGGTTTCACTGACCTGCTCTGGCTCTCGTTTACACTTGGCTTTTTTGCTCTTTTTTTACAAATTATGTGTGAGAAAAATTAGATAACCCTTACAATGAGCTCTCAACCCCTTTATATAGTATGTCTAAAATTAATATTCCGCCAATTCATGACTTCAGCCACGTTACCAAGTCATTATTGCGTAGCCTCTCTTCCCTAATCAATCCTATAAGTAGTATTTGCGCCGCCTGACACAACCACTCCCTATTATATGAAACTCATCAATGCACCCTTCTTGGTAATTGCTACACACTATGCCGAAGTGCAAACCTATATGCCAACTACTCACGTGGTTGCGTGTGTTAGTCAATAAACTCGAAGCCTTCTTCCATCCCATCAGCCACTGACCTACTACTATCTTATCAGTCATTGGGAGGCTCAAACCTCCATCTAAGAGTATAATGTTGTAACCCCGACCCATAAACCTGGGTCGGTATCCCAAAATAAATGAAGTTCTTCCTCACAGTTACTAGCAGGTCGGGTTGGCAAAAGAATATTCACTCCCCTTATATTTTCTTCAAAAAGGTCAAGCTAGCACCGAGTCCCTCCGCATGTAGAAATATTGAGAAATAGCTTCCCCTGATGACAGTTTGAACTGTTATGATTTTCTTCCAACTTATATCTTCCAACGATCATTCCAGAATCGACACCATCAGGTTGGTCTTCAAATGTAGCTGAATGAATCTGGGCTTTGGGCATGAATCATCATACTCGTAAAGACCTTGGGCCTCCACATTCGTAAGCAAAATCACTTTAATACCCTTATCTATATTTTTTATCATTCCGGGTTCAAAAACCACCATAAACATCTATCGCATAGTTCTCGGTATCAACGAGTCTGTGAGTTGGTGCCGGGAACTCAGAGCGAGTTCCACGACTACAAGCTTCAACACTCATTGTGAAGATCCACGTCGGTTTCACAACCCTGATCTAGCATGTATACTTCAGTCCCGTTACTCGATCATCTCTTCTTCTAGGCCTCATTGGTTTAAAGAAATCGACCTGAACCATCTCTGATCGGTCCATCCTTCGATTTCCCAAATTGAAGAAACTCATCTCTCACCACCTCGGGCCGACTGTAAGATCCTGACATGCCGCAATCTCTGATGGAAATGATTTGTTAGGGCCTGCGAAACAAAGCATAAACCATGAGGGAAAACCACCATTGAGGCATTAACTAGAAACAGGGCCTCAGCGGGACGTAACAAGCCCCGAGTCGATACAATTACTCGGTGATAAGTGCATGAAAGTGTACTTAGAATACTGCTAACTCGGCTTAATTATTATATATTTAATTTTGAATAGATTTTGTTTTATGCTTTATTATTAGGAGCAATGGAATATGAAGAATGGAGCAATTAAACATGTTTCGGAGCCTAACGGAAGCATCGAACGCGCGTGGGAAGAGCATGACGCAAGATACGAAGCACCAGCGGAAAGAACCATTGGAGCCGCGGTGCCTGCGCACTCTCCATACAACATGGCCGCAGTTTTGGCGCCCCAGCGCCTAAAGACCAGCACCGCGGCGCCCCAAAACCTTGATTTTTGACGTCTTTGATGCATATTATGATTCCGATGTCTCCCAATATAAAGCCAACTTCGTCTAAACCCTAAGGGAAAAAAGGGAAGAGAAAATCAGAGAGAAACAGAGGAGGCACACAAAAAGAGCCACAAACACAAGATTGAGAGAGAAGAACAAAGAACTTCAAAGACAAACATGCCGTCTCTCCGATCTATCAAGGTTATATCTCTCTACTACATGGAGAATTAATCTCCTAGGCAAAGCTAATGATGAACTCTTGTATCTAAACTTCTTATATTTATGTTGTTGGTTCCTATAAACGCTTTTTAAAGTTAATACAATTGATGTTTGTTATTCTTTATCATCTTTCGATTCATGAACCCATAGATTATTTTTATCAATTTGTATATAGATCCAGTCATGCTTCTTCTATGAGTGATTTGTGAACTCATTTGTGACTGGTAAAAGTCGTTTTATAATTTAGAATTCTACTGCAGTATTGCCTGAGGGTATTCTGTCGATGTTAGATAAGTCGTAACGATGACTTTGTGTACTGTTAACATAGAGAAAATAAACATTGATTAACTTAGAATTTAATATGTGTAGAATTGAATATGTGTAGAATTATTGGTTTGGGATGTGAAACCTTCAATTGTGTAATAAAAAGGAATAAATAACTGAATATAGGAGTTTAATACAAGAGGTATTCCCAATGCTATGCTGTTTTTCTCTGCTGATATCTTCTATTTATTTACAATAGTTTTTACTTTAATTACCAATTCAATAATTATATTTTCAATAAGTTACTGTTAACGTTTTCATTAAGTGAACCAGTTCTTTGTAACCATCTCTATGAGGAATTGACACCCTAACTATACCGCGATAATCGCAAGTAACCGCAAGTACCTTTTGGGCATAATCACTTGGCCGTAAGGGAATGTTCCCTCATTGCGCCATTAGAAATTACCTCGGCGGAATGAGTCTAGCCCCGAGTCATCAAATAAACTAGCCACAAAGGAATGTATCCTCCTTGTGCCATCAACATTGCCTCGGCAGAACGAATGTAGCCCCGAGCCATCAAACTTCTGGCCACAAAGGAATGTACCCTCATTGTGCCGTCAACACAGTCTCGGTAGAATAAATGCAACCCCGAGCCATCAAACTTCTTTCCAAGACTTAATTGCGAGGGAAGATTTTCAACCTCTGGTAATCATCAAGAGACTGGAAATGGCGTCCCACTTCAATTTATCCTTCAAAAACAAAAACCAAGATAAAAACAAGACAAACATAAAGATGGTGATATATCACATATCTTGTACTGACCCAAAAGAAACAACAATGGAACCAGAGACAGCGTCATGTCCCATGCTACCAAAAATAATAATTTTAAACCTTACAGTTCAAAGTCCCGGAGAACCGAGTTACAGATCGAGGGGACGACCAACGCCATGAGATTTTTCCCATGCTAGGTAGGCCCCGAGTCTGCAAACGCCTCAAAGACCTTCAGGCCTTCCCTATGCTATGCTCATACGGATCCGAAATGGGATGGCCAACGCCACATGGCAATCTCTTTCCCCGTGCTAGGTATATACCGATACTATAAACGCCACAGAGGCTCTATGGCCTTCCCCTTGTTATGTACCTTCCGAGGCTACAAACTCCACGGAGGCTCGTGGGCCTTCCCCATGCTGAGCACCTGTAACACTTGGCGAAAAACATCGTGGGGGGAATTATCCATCCCCATGCTATGCAAACCCAGAGGTACGATAGTACTAAAGCTATTTATCATCCATACGTGCTATGATTAGCTTGAGGCACCAAACGCCTTGCTGGATCGTTCGCTGAGCATGCTATGGATACCCGAGACGTCAAACGCCACGCATGCCTTCCTGTTATAATGTTCCTCAAAGATGCAAGTCATTTGGGTGTTAACGTTTGATGTGTCTCAGGATATTCGAAGCCTTCTTCAATATTATTTGAATTTGCTCCGTGAGATATGTGATTCAGGTTATCTGTTAATTGTCTAACTTGATCTGTCATCCTCTGTATAGACATCGTTTGACTCTGAATTTATGCATCAAATTGAGCTTCCCGTTCCTCGAGACAATCTTTGAGCATGTGAATCAACTGATCTTCCTCTGATGGTTCTGGATCTTGATGAAGATCATAGATGGATGGTGGATAAGATGGAAAATGTGGTGGTTCTTCGTACCTTGAATGATTCTGATAATTCTGCCACTCTGAAAGGTATATGCATTGATCACTCGGGTGGTTACCATCAAATATCGAACATCTTCCCGAGCAAATGTAGTATTGCTTGTTTCTGAAATCCAGTGATAATTATTGAGCTGGACAACATGCCTTAGAAAATCGGACTGTTGCTCTCTGATTTGGGGTGTCTCTTCTTCTAGTAAAGCTCGTAATCTTTCAATCTCCCAATAAAGATCCATGTCAACCACCTGAAAAATAAAAGAAGGAAATAAAAATTACATATAAAAATAAAGAAAATTAGATACAAGTAAATTAGATAGCTTCAAAATTAATAACTCAAGAAATATAAGTCTCTGACAACGGCGCCAAAAACTTGACCGGCGTGATCACACACGTATAACGCAAGCGCACGATCGTTCAAGTAGTATAAAAATATCAATCTCACGAGGACTTAATTTCTATTGTTGTTATTAATTATTGATTCTATTTATTTACATGTATCTAATTAAAGGGAGAAAGAAATGATTACTTTTGGTTGGTTGAATGTGGATTTACTGAACAAATAAATAAATAAAAATACAAAAGAAAATACTAAGGAAAATAAACAAAAGACATAAATATCTAAGGTCGTGATTCCACACAATATTATTCTAATGATGAATTGATTCTCTTATATATGTGTAATAAATCAATTTGCTAACTTGGAACATGAAGTTATGCAAAAGCCTCTTCTGATGGTCAGATGCAAACACCCAAATAACCAAATTAATCATATTCCTATGTTAACCAAGTTACCTGAATTCATTAAGTGCAAGTTCCAATTGTGGCTACCCCCGCCCGACATGTATATTCCTATCCTGTAAGGAAATCTATTAAAAGGTTATCTATCCTCAAGGAAGATCGTGGGCTATTGAATCTAAGGCTGAAACCTAAAATCTATTTTCCAAGTTCATTTTAAGTTTACCATATCAATCTTATTGGTGATCAGACAACAAGAAGCATTAGGCTTAAGATTCAATAAACAAACTAAAGTATTACCCATTATATAATTAAATCAATTATTAAGCATGTTAATATTGTGTTTCATCACTTCCCTAGAATAAAAATAAAATATTGGGGGTTAGGGGATCCATATTTACTATTTATAATTTAGAAATATCCCTTATTATAATATAGAAATTATCACTGATATTTCCAACCGACTATATAGGCGGTATCCTGATTAAGTCAGATTTTCAATTAAGTCCAACCGACCATAAAGGCGATGTTATTATTTTTCCATAAACCAGCCATATAGGAGGTAATCATCTGTCACATAAAGACCGGCCATATAGGCGGTGTCACATTATGTCAAATAAATAAAACCAGCCATTAAGGCGGTATAACATTTAGTTCATATTATTAAATTATAATTTCCATATTATAATAAAGGGAGATTGATCTAAACTAAAATAAT